>LR749989.1:951174-1051174 GCA_902729485.2 Mus minutoides | reverse complement strand
TTAACTGATTCCTTTCTAACTAGACATGACATTGATAGGCAGAATAGAAAGGCAAGGTAGTTGAGGAAAACTTCTGCAGAGAAGATTGAAGACTTGTAGAATATTGTAAATATTATCTAAATTTAAAACACACACACAAGCACACACAAATACACGTATTTTAAACATGGAGCAACTTACTGAATTGAATTCAATATTGAAAACTTTATTCATCAGAAAGCACTGGTTTCATCCACAGCTTTTTTAGAATTTTAACGATAACTCTAGCATTATTTTCTAATTTTCCCACTTTTTTGCTTATTCTTCAAACATTAAAAGAATGTGCAGGTTTTTTTTCTTGATATTGGTTTTTAGTTCAAATATAAAATATAAACACGGTCTCAGAAATCAGCAGCTTCCCTGCATGTGTAGGATTGTGTCTGATAAACTCTGTGTGATGATGACGACAAAGACAGAGCTGAAGTGTTTAATTGCTTTCTGAATAGACAAGTACAGATGGCTAGTGTCTTCAGATGTAGAATATATCAGCTCACTCTCTTTTATTTGCTGCAGTCAATCTGTGTCAAAGTGATTCAAGTTTAGCCGCCACTTAAATAACATTTCAGGAAACAAATCACATTAGGATGATGAGATTTCTTTTGACTTCATACCACTGTTTTTCAAAATTACGGATTGCCTGTCTCATCACCAAGGTATCCACAATGATTAACTTGGTTGTTTACTCAATTATTTCTTTCCAAAATTAGTGACTTCAAAGTGCTTTTATATTTAAATGACTGGCACTCCAGCAGCACTGCTGATCAATCATTTCAAGCTAATGATTAGAAACAGTCACTGCTGCTCTATTCTCTCTGATATCCTAGAGAGTGTGTCAAACATAGCAGGCTCTCGATTGATTATCACTGAGTTTTACCATGAGCCACCAACTAGAGGATAGCATAGGTCGAACAATAACCAGAGACTTTATATTCTTCACTCAATGTCTAGTTTGAATACTTTCGCGAAAAATTACTAGTTCATAATTTAAAAAAAACAGTATTTAGTAAGTCATTGCTATTTTAGGATTTGTTTTCTTCTATAAATAGACGGGTTTTTTTCCTGTGAAAAGCTGCATTTTTATGATTTTCTAAAGGAGAAGAAAAATTATAATTTGCTAAATGATTCTAAAAGTCATTTAATTATTCACAGAGAGTAATGTGTGTGAAAGAAAATGAGTTAGTATCTAATTGTAGAAACCATAATTTAGATGTTAAGCAAATTCATTTCAATTCATTAAAAAAATTTTTTTTCAACTTTTATTAGATATTTTCTTCATTTACATTTCAAGTGTTATCCAGAAAGTTCCCTATATCCTCCCCCCTCCCGGCCCTGCTACCCTACCCACCCGCTCCCACCCCCTGGCCCCGGCGTTCCCCTGTATTGGGGCATATAAAGTCTGCATAACCAAGGGGCCTCTCTTCCCACTGATGGCCNACCATCTTGCTGGCATATGATATAGTGTCTATGTTTGGTGACTGATTGTGGGATGGATCCCTGGCAGCCGCAGTCGTTGGGACCATCCTTTGGATTGAGCTGCACAAATGCTCCCTTTAACTCTTTCAATGTGTGCTTTGTTCTAAATTCTAGGAAGGGGTGACGTGCCCACATTTTGATCTTCCTTCTTCTTGAGTATTTTAAATCATTAATTCAATCAAGGAATAATAATAGTTGTTATTTTCTTTTTTTAAATTTTTTTATTGTTTTTTCTTTATTAGATACTTTCTTCATTTACATTTCAAGTGTTATCCAGAAAGTTCCCCATACTCTCCCCCATCCCCGCCCTGCTCCCCTACCCACCCACTCCCACATAATGGCCCTGGTGTTCCCCTGTACTGGGGCATATAAAGTCTGCAAGACCAAGGGGCCTCTCTTCCCAATGATGGCCAACTAGGCCATATTCTTGCATATATGCAGCTAGAGACATGAGCACAGGGGGAACTATTTAGTTCATGTTATTCTTCCACCTATAGGGTTGAAGACCCCTTCAGCTCCTAGGGTATTTTCTTTAGCTCCTTCCTTGGGAGTCCTATGTTCCAACTAATAGCTGACTGTGAGCATCCACTTCCATGTTTGCCAGGCACTGGTATAGCCTCCCATGAGACAGCTATATCAGGGCCCTTTCAGCATTAGCTTGCTGGCATATGCAATAGTGTTTATTTTTGGTGGCTGATTATGGGAAGGATCCCTGGCAGCCACAGTCACTGGTTGGTCCCTCCTTTTGATTCAGCTTCACACATGATCTCTGTAACTCCTTCAATGTGTGCTTTGTTCTTAATTCTAGGAAGGGGCGAAGAGACCACATTTTGAACTTCATTCTTCTTGAGTTTCATGTGTTTAGTAATTTGTATCTTGGGTAGTCTAGGCTTCTGGGCTAATATCCACATATCAGTGAGGACATGTTATGTGAGTTCTTTTGTGATTGGGTTACCTCACTTATTCTCAATGATACAAACTAGCAGTGAGTTATGGTCTCTTGAACAATCGATTCATCAGTAGGTTTCTTATTATAACAGCTGTTTCTATTGTCTTTCAAATTTCCTAAGACTCACTTTTGTTTTCTGTTTTTTTGTTTTGTTCTGTTTGTTTGTTGGTGAGATTGGGGGTTGCTATGTAATATCTCAGACTTATTTTCTTCCTTTTCAGACTCTCAAGTTCTAGATTCCAAGTATATGTTACTAGGCTTGACTTAAGACTCACATCTTAGCCATTTCTTAATACCTCACTGAGAAGAGAGTATAAGATGTACATCAGTGACATTTTGATCAATTTCTGCTTCCTAATGGCACTTTCTTCTACTCTTTCTGCTGTACAAATAATATATTACTACTCCAAGGATCATGCTTGCAGCTCATCTATGTCTTACACTAAGTGATTTCATTTACCTTGTGTGTTTGCTCACCCACCTCTGACTTCATGTAACTATATTTAACTAACAAATGAATTAGAAATGGGTTTTCAGTTTTTAAGAGTTTTTATACAAGCGATCTGTTAACCTTCCTGGTATTTGAAGTTTGAAAAGTGAATATTGTCTACAGTGTTGTCAATTACCAATTTAACTGGTTTTACTATGAGTCCTGTATATAATTTAATTAATAATTTTCATTGCCTCTGAACTTTTAAGTCAGAGAAAGTCTACCACTTTACCATGATTAAACATCAACTCACCAATGTTTTTTTATATTTCTATGGATTCTTTCTTTTATATCCTCTCATTATTAGTTTGTGTAGATAAAACTTTATGTACATATCTCTATACTTACATAGTTGTTCCAACATTATTTATTAAAACATCCATTTTATCCTAGTGAATAAAGGTGTCATTTATCATATGCAAACTCTGCATATACTGGGGATTACTGCTGGTCTTTTTATTCTATTCCACAGATATGTTGACCTGTTTTTTGTCTATTTAACACTGCTTTAGTTTCAGAAGTATACTTCAGTTAGCTATAGACTAAGTTAGTTCTCAACATAGGTTTATTGTTCAAAATTATCTGATTATTTTATTATTTATACTAGAATTTACTATTACAATGGATTAGTTTTTGTAATATATTTTTGTATTTTATTAATGCTATTGATTTTATTCCTACAACTTTTATTAGTAAAAAAAGCACACATGCATTAGATACTAAAACAATTTTTTAGAAAAGAATTATTAGAAGTATTATACTATCCATTTGTTATATTAACACAAAGCTGAATAATTCAGAAAGTATGTAAAACCACTGTTTCCTTTAAAAGGGTCTCAGGGGTTGATCTAGTTCACCTCAACTAAAGATGAGCAACTACTTAATTAGGAAAAATAATTACACCAGATCAAATATATGAGTTCTTAACATTTCAAAATTAATTGTTCATTCTAGGATGTTAGTAATTGAATATGTTTTTCTAATAACAGACTATTTAAAAGATGAGAAACTTCTCAAAAAAGGTTTTTTTGTTGACTGTATGACAACCACTTAAAAACCAACCATAAAGAAACTTTCTCTCTTTAAAGGTATTTCATCTAATCTCTTCCTACCTTCTGGTAAATTAGTGGATGCAGATATGAGACTTCAAAAGATAATAATGAAAGTAGAGAGAGGTGAGTAAGGTTTGATGGGTGGAATAACTCATCTATCAGCCTTAACATTTGTTTTATTATTAAAATACTTTTTATGTACAATTGAGCAAAGCTCTATAACTCACAAACTGTAGTACTTCCTGTGTGATAGAAAGAGAAAAATGTAAATAGTAAGCAACATTTTGAAACAAATAGCCCATTTTTTAACAAATAGACAAAGATCCATAATGATAGTAGAAAATACAATTCTAAAGAAAGACAAAGGTGGATAAAACAAGACCCAACATGAGAACAGCATCAAGTTCCATTCAAAGAAGCACAGATCTTTGTAGATTTGGCTTCCTAACACTTTGAAGACAATGAATTGAATCTTGAAAATATTATAGTAAACAAGATAAATTGTAAGAATAGGATAAATGTTGTATGTTTTCATTTACTCACGTGATCTGTAAAGGTCACACACATGTAAAATGCTTAACACTGGTAGTACATGGCTGAGAGTAAAGACAAAATGCATTGCTTTTTAACTGTCATTAAAGTTCTTACACCTTGACTAAGCTATGGAAATATTCCATAAAAGGAAAGAATGTCCATTCATATACATATATGAATGACACATGTGCAAGCATGCATGCACACACATAAACACACACAAACATATCCACATAGACGATAGTCTTATAATTTTTGACAATTTCATGCAGGTATGATATACATTCTGTCACATCACCACCCATATTCTTTTTTTATTATCTTCCCAACTCATCCCATTATTAGGCTTTTGGGGGGCTTGTTTTGTTTTTATTTAGTCCTTGTTTTGTTACATTGGTTGTAGAGGTAATCATTGGAGCAGAGCTGACTCGCCAGTGGTTATACTACTGAACCAGTCAGTATTTCAGGAAAATATTTCCTTTTACAAATATTTCTTGTTGAGGAAGGGCATGAGGGGGTATTGGAGAGAGGGGCAGCAATCAGGATGTAAAGTGAATTTTGAAAAATTAATTTGTATGTCAATATATTTTATGTAGTATATCCTCTCAACATAAAATATATTCATAACAACACTATTCCTACAATTGCATATAGAACTTGTACCCAAGTCAAGTGTCCGTTTTACACTAAAGACAATTAACTTTAATGAGGTAATTGAAATATTGCCCTTCAGAAATAAAATAACATTCTACCAAAAACCTCAGAATCAAAGTAATCATTATTATTGCAATATTTTAAGGAAAAATTTAAGCAAAACACAATGAAAATGTAGAAATCTTAAAGAAAAATGTCTTATGTTACTCTCCTTTTCTTTTGCATGAAATTCAAATATGACATCATGTAAAATTAATAATAGAGTAGATGTTGATTTGTAATCAACAGAGAAGTGCTATAGAGTTATGAGGGTGAAGTAACTGTCTCTATTCTCTGTAAGAGCATCGATGAATCTCATTGATATTAAGTGATATAAAACAGACAAGACCAATAAAAGGCATATCAGTGATTTTATTACTTCAAAAAATTTTAAAGGGTAAAATAAATCTTTATGATAGAAGAAAGGCTATCAGTTCTTTTCAGTAGAGAACAGGGGATTTACTAGTAATTCAGGTGCATTCTGTGTTTGGTCAGTATACTTTATAAGTCCTACACTTTTAGAGAGGTTATTAGAATATTTGGATAATTTGTATGCTTTAAAAACTGTATTTTTTAGAAATTTTAAAAGGAAGTTATGAGATTTTAACATTGTATTTGACAATACTATAAAACAAGTATGAAAATGGCACATATCTTTTATTTAAAAAGTATTTTCCGGCCATCTTCCCTCTGAGTCCAGTGGAGGCGGCTAGGGCCACTTGTGTGCTCTCCACACCCCAGGACATTATGGTCACCTCGGGGTTATGGGTGAGTGAAGCACAGTGTTGGCTTTGGGAACTGCAGAGGTTCTGGTGCCAGCGACAGTAGGAAGAGAGGAACTCCGCCCAACCAGAGACTGGGATCTCTTCCAGCCAGGGCCATCCCTGCCATCCTCCTTCTGAGCCCAGCAGAGGTGACTAGGGCCGCTTGTGTGCACTCCACACCCCAGGACCTTGGGATCACCTTGGGATTACAGAAGAGAGGCAGCCTGCTGGGAGAGTTCTGACCCATAACTCGGGAAGTGGATCAGAGTACCAGTCTGCTCGACACCAGACTTGAAAGAGAAGAGCTTGCCTGCAGAGAGCGCTCTGATAACTGGATCTCCAGAGAGAGTTGGTCTATCAGAAGTGCTGTCAGAGGCTAACAGAATCACAGGAGGATAAAGCTCAAAGCAGTGACAGCTTGGACATTAACATCAGAAATCTCCAGATGGTGAAGGCAAACATAAGAATCTCACTAACAGAAACCAGGAACAATGGGCATCATCAGAACCCAGTATGCCCACTGCAATGAGTCCTGGATACCCCAACATGCCTGAAAAGCAAGACACAGATTTTAAATCATATCTCATCATGATGGTAGAAGATTATAAGAAGGACGTTAATAACACACTTAAAGAAATACAGGAGAACAATGCTAAACAGGCAGAAGCCCTTAAAGAATAAAAAACAAAAATTCTTCAAGGAACTGCAGAACACTGCTAAACAGGTAGAAGCCATTAAAGAGGAAATACAAAAATCCCTCAAGGAATCACAAGAGAACACTGCTAAACAAGTAGAAGCCCTTAAAGAGCTACAGGCAAACACTGCCAAACAGGTAGAAGAAACGCAAAAATCTCCTAAAGAACTACAGGAAAACACAACCAAACAGGTGATGGAATTGAACAAAACCATCCAAGATCTAAAAATGGAAGTAGAAACAATGAAGAAAACCGAAAGAGAAACAACTCTGGGTATAGAAACCCTAGGAAAGAAATCAGGAATCATAGATGTGAGCATCAGAAACAGAATACAAAAGATGGAAGAGAGAATCTCAGGTGCAGAAGATTCCATAGAGATCATGGATACAACAATCAAAGAATACGTAAAATGCAAAAAGATCCTAATTCAAAATATCCAAGAAACCCAGGACACAATGAGAAGACCAAACCTACAGATAATAGGAGTAGATGAGAATGAAGATTCTCAAATTAAAGGGCCAGCAAATATTTTTAACAAAATCATAGAAGAAAACTTCCCATACCTAAAGAAAGAGATGCCCATGAACATACAAGAAGCCTACAGAACTTCAAATAGACTGGACCAGAAAAGAAATTCTTCCCGACACATAATAATCAGAACAACAAATGCACTAAATAAAGACAGAATATTGAAAGCAGTAAGGGAAAAAGGTCAAGTAACATATTGTAACATATTGCCTATTAGAATCACTCCAGATTTCTCACCAGAGACTATGAAAGCCAGAAGATCCTGGACAGATGTTATACAGACACTAAGAGAACACAAATGCCAGCCCAGACTACTATACCCAGCAAAACTGTCAATTACCAAGAATAAGTCTTCAGGACAAATTTTTAAAATCCTTTTTTTTGCTGTCAAATTGGAAAATGAAAACCAAAAAAAGGATAATTTCCTCAGTATATAACACTTACGAAAGTTAAGTCAAGATCAGTTAAATAATTTAAACAGGCTTAATATCCCTAGTGAAAAAAAAAAAAAAAAACAGTAAATAAAAATTTCCTAGTCAAAAAATGTCAAAGGTCAGAGGTTTTAGTGCTGAACACTCCCAGACTTTCAAGGACGCTAACAATGCTCCTCACACTGTTCCACAAAATAGAAACAGATGGAACATAGCGCGATTTGTTTTATGAGGCCACAATAAACATATACCCAGACCAAAAAAAGACCCAATGAAGAAAGAAAACTACAGGTCAATTTCCCTTATGAACTTAAATGCAAAAATCCATAATAAATTATCTGTGAATAAAGAAATGAATAAAGAACATATCATAAAGGTTCATCAAATAGGCTTATAATAAAGTTTTAGGGATAGCTAAACATATGTAAATAGAAAAAAGTCATCCTATCTATCTATCTATCTATCTATCTATCTATCTATCTATCTATCTATCGATCCATCTACACAAACGAAACAAAAACAATGATCATCTTGTTAGGGGCAGAAAAAGCCTTTGACAATATGTAACACCCCTTCACAATAATTGACCTGTGAAGGTTAGATGTAGAGCTGAGTCAGCAGGTTCTAACTAGTGGCCCTTAATGGCCCACACATGCTGAGCAGGTACTTCAGCACTTAACCAACACCAGAACCTGCCTGACCTCTGGAGTGGAACAAAGACAGAGCATGTGATCAGTGCAGCCAATTTCTGTGTCATGTCTGAGGGGACATGGGTGGGCAGAGGGTATAATGGCACTCTCCACTATAACAATAAATGTGTCTGCTGCTTCTTCTCACCTGGATCCTGGAAACTGTGCTGTTGATTCCATGACTTCTTACTTCCCACCCCAGATAACCGACTGGGGGGCTGGGGGCTAGGACAACAGATAGGGATACAAGAGGCATATCTAAATGAGAAAAAGGCAGTTTACAGGAAGCCCATAGCTAACATCAACTTAAATGAAGAGAAATCAAAGAAATAATCCCACTAAAACCAGGAAAACAAAATGTTTCTGACTTGAATAAGGATTCTGAAATTTGTCTTTGCAGAGGGAAAAGATCTATCTACTTTAAAATATATTATCTTTCACTCCTCTTTAACATGTTCAAACCATGTATAAACATTAAAATTGTTTCCCAAACTGATGATTTCCCAGACACATCGAAGATTATGTTGTACTCTGAGCCCATTTGCTTACAGGAACAGATTCAAAGCATGGAAGTTATCAAATGAAATACAACTATGAGAACTTCATAGCTGTCATTGGTTTCTCTTTATAGAAGAAGTAAAACTTAAAATACAGAAACACAGGAAGGATTAAAACCACACTTCACATTGACAACATAGTTTTACCGTAGCCTATAAGATGCTGCTAGGTCTACTCAGGTTGCTGGCCCTGCAGAGGTGAATACTTCAATCAAGGCTCCTACTTCTATAGAAATGAGCCAACGAATGAGTAAAAATCAACTCCTCAATTAGGAATGGTAAATGCCATGAATAAAATCTCAAAGGAAAATGGTGTAGCCACTGTGATCAACCGTATGTTTTTTTTCATACATGCAACTACATAACAATTCTGAATGCAGAATAGCAGTGGCCTCTGCCTGGCATTTTACTCCATACATGTATGTGATGCTCATTATTGCAGGTGAGAAACCCAGTTTCTTTGAATTCACAACCATTGTCTGGTTATGATCCCTATAACAATGTGCACACATCAAAGCAGAACTCATTTCAAAGCCTTTTTGAATTAAATTAAATATCTGAAGCACCACAAGCATGCCTGCCTAAAAATAGCCCAGGCTTGCTGAATTCCTTTCATCTAATGCCTTGTTCTGACAAAAAGGTAATCGAAGTGTTCTTGCATGACTTCTCCCTCTCATATTCATGTCATCTTATTGGTAATGGTTCTGTCTGACTCTGGCTGCTTCTGTTATCATCCAGCATTATATTAGTAGAAACCAAATTTGAGACAGTAAACATTAACCCTGATACAGAAGATAAGCCTGACTGAAACCTACATTAAGCTATTTAATCAATATATCATGTATAAATTAAGCTGCAGAACACATAAGAAACACTATTAAAAACTAAATATATATTCATTGTGATGTTTTTAATGTATATTGAAACATATTATTAATCTGCTGTACATCATGAGAAAACTGATACCCTGAAATCTGGCTGTTTCTATCATTTTGTTGATGACCAGCCAACCTGTGAATGTTTACCACCCAATGTATTCTATTCTGTTGGTGGTTCAGTGTCTGAGATCCCCCAAGGGTCCAGGATAATTGATTCTCTTGGTCTTCCTGTGCAATCCCTATCATCTTCAAGTCTGGAAAATCAAGCTATAATATACAGACTCAAAGAATACAAATAACAAGGAGGGCCAAATGGAAGATGTTTGATGCTTTCTCTAAAGGGGAAATAAAATACATATATATGAGGTAGAGGGAGAGAGGGAACTGGGTGGGAGAGGGGATGAGGAGGGGAACAGGCATTGAACCAGAACAGGTAGAAATTGATGATTGGTGGCCTGGGGAGGGGGGTATTTCTAGGATTTGCCCGAGACCTGATTTATTAGAGGTCCCAAGAAGTCTATAGAGGTGACACTAGCTGAGACTTCTAGCAGTATAGGATACAGCTTCTGAAGTGGCCACTTCCTATAGAAGGAAAGGGCTTCCAGTAGAGGTATAAGGACACCAACCTACCCGCAAAATCTTTGACACAAAATGTATCCTGCCTACAAGATATGCAGGGACAAAGATAAAGGAAAGACTAAGGGAATGGCCAACCAATGACTGGCCCAATTAGAGCCACATCTGATGAGCAAGAACCAATCTCTGGCATGATTAATAATCGTCTGTTACACTTGCAGGGAGGAGCCTAGCATAAATGTCCTCTGAAAGTCTCCACCCATCAATAAATGGAAATAGATGAGGAGACGCACACACTAATATTAGACTGAGCTCAGGGAGTCTTGTGTGGGAAAGTTAGGAGAAGGATTGTGGAAGCTGAAGCCCAGTTTTAGTTTTCAGCACTACACACATTAGATATGGTGACACACACAAGGCCAGCAGTCAGGAAAGGGAAGGAAGGAGGATCAGAAGTAAAGGTTACCTCACTAAGGATTACATCCTCCAGATACATCCAATTGCCCAAGAATTTCATAAATTCATTGTTTTTAATAGCTGAATAGTATGCCATTGTGTAAATGTACCACATCTGGAAAAGAGGCCCCTCGGTACTGCAAACTTAATATGCCCCAATACATGGGAACGCCAGGGCCAAGAATTGGGAGTGGGTGGGTAGGGGAAAAGGGCAGGGAGAGGGTATAGGAAACTTTTGGGATAGCATTTGAAATGTAAAAAAAGAAAACATCTAATAAAAAAAGTCAAAAAAAAAAAAAAAGTAAAGGTTACCCTCTGATACAAATAGAGTTCTTGGCTAGGTGAACCAGATAACTTTTCTCAAAATGAAAAATGAATGTAAAAATATATTTCATTCCTCATGATTGTCATATTTCTGATGTTATAGTATGGAGTGGATACACACACAATTCATGAATAAACATCCACAACTTAGGCTAACATTGTTAATGCCAAAAACTTCTTTGAAAATGTTAATATCAAACCTATGATAGGTTGAAAATTAAAAGACATGCTGTGCTTCCAGTCAGTAGGGAATACAAAATGGCCTTACCTTTATAAAAATGTCATCATGGAACTCTCCAAGGCAGTAAATTAAAGGTGTCATATAATATGCCCCTTGCATGCAAAGTGTCAGTCCACCAATTAATGACTTACTTGTAAGTGTCACTGAATGCTAATTTAAAATGATTTTAGAATCCTGTACATTTTTATTGATGAATGTGTCAAGGAGGTGCAAGTCCTGAATAATTGTACAAGCATCAGTACACCACAAACAAAAGCTTGTAAAGTGGGCTTACAAAGTAGAGAGATTAAATGTCAGTTTTGTTTCAATGTCCCATCAAGAATGGATGTCTGCTCTGAGCATGTATGGTATGTCAGCACTGTGGCATGCTTTACAGCATATTTTTTATTTAATTATTTGATATGTTTGGTGTTTTAGAAAGTTTTCAAATATAAAATGGGAATGGAATCATGTGTATATCAGTCCATGTTTTCTGTTTGGAAAGAAACCAAACTATCCCACAGTTGTTTATGAAGAGATTGGTCCTGATTTATTATTATAATTGCTCTTGCTGTTTTTTCTCCTTAGAGGAAAAAAGTAGAACTATGAATGTTCTCTACTCTGCTGAATCAGAGAAAATACTTTAAGTGGTAATAGACCTAAATGGATGCAACCATTATAGAATAACAGGCATCTTTTAAGCATATATATGTGGAGTCAACTTAAAAGGAGCTAGGATCATTTAGCAGATAGACTTATGGGCATGTTAAAGTGTAAGTTTTCATATTTGACTAACTCATTTGGGAGATTGACCCCAAATATGCATGGCATCATTCAACGTGCTGAGATCCTTGGCTAAATATAAGAAAAAAGGAAGGGAGCAGCGTCATTCGTCACATCAATCTTGCTTGTAGAAACATTGAGACCATCCGCTTCAGGCTTCTGTTGCCAGGACTTCCACAGGACTGTCCAGTGCACCTTAAACTGAGATCAAAAAAGGAATCCTTTCCTTCCTTAACTTAGTCTTGTCAAATATTCTCTGACAAAAATGACAGCATGTAATACACAAAATTGGTACCAGAAGAGGAGTTACTATGATGAAAACACAATGTTGTGTTTCTTAGGGCTTTGGAATTTTTAAAAAAAATATTTCACATTGTTTTTAATTGAAAATATTTTTTTCTCACATAATATATTCTGCTTATGGAAACCATAACCTGTCTTCAACTCCTTCTTCTATATTCTTCCCACTTTCCCACACAGCCAGATCCTCTCCATTTCTGTCTCTCATTAGAAAAGAAAATGGATTCTAGGGGATAACAATAAAATCTTTTAAAGTAGAATAAGATAAAATAAAACTTATCATATCAGAGTTATACAACACAAACCAACAAAAGGAAAACAGTCCAAAAGAAGGCACAGGAACCAGAGACCCATTTATTCACACACTCAGGCATCCCATAAAAACACTAAACTAGAAGTCACAATATATATTTATGAGGTGACGCGTGTATAGACCCCTGGTCATGCTGCCCCAGTCCCTGTGCATTCATATGAGCTTTGCTTATGTTGATTTAGAGGGCCCTGTTTTCTTGTTGTCCTCCATCCCATTTGGCTCTTTATTCTTTCAAATCCTCTATTAAGTGAATATATGTCATGTTTGTCTTTCTGGGTCTGGATTACCTCACACAGGATAATATTCCCTAGTTCCACTGATTTTCTTAAATTTTCATGATGTCATGGATTTTAATAGTACCATTGTGTTGATACACTATATTTTCCTTATCCATTCTCCTGTTGAGGGCATCTAGGTTGTTCCCAGTTTCTGTCTATTATGAGTAAACCTGCTATGAACATAGTTGAACAAGTGGCCTTGTGTTATGGAGGAAGATTCTTTAGATATATGCCTAGAAGTAGTATAGCTGAATCTTGGGGGGAGAACCATTTCCAATTTACTGAGAAATCATCAAATTGATTTCCAAAGTAGTTTTACAAGTTTGCCCTCCCACCAGCAATGGAAGAGTGTGCCCCTTGCTCCACATCCTCACCAGCACATGCTGTCACTTTGAGTTTTTTTTTTTTTTTTTTTTTTTAATCTTAACCATTCTGACATGTGTAGATGGAATCTCAGAGTTGTTTTGATTTTTATTTTCCTTATGATTAAGGATGTTGAAATTTTCTTTAAGTGCTTCTCAGCCATTAGAGATTCCTTTGTTGAGAATTCTCTGTTTAGATCTGCCCTGCATTTTTAATTGGGCTATTTGATTTGCTGATTTGATTTACTTGAGTTCTTTATATATTTTCTGTATCATCCCTCTGTCAGACATAGAATGGATGAAGATTTTTTTCTCATTCTAGAGGATGATTCTTTGTCCTTTTGACACTGTCCTTTGCCTAACAGAAGATTTCACTTTCATTAGGTCCCATTTATTAATTGTTGATCTAAGTGCCTGAGCTGTTGGTATTCTGTTTAGGAAGTTGTCTCTTGTACAAATGCATTCAAGGCCATTCTCCACTTTCTCTTGTATCAGATTTAGTTTTATGTTAAGGCCTTCAATCTATGTAGATATAAATTTTGTGCAGAATGATAGATATGGGTCTATTTGCATTCTTCTACATGCAGACATCCAGTTAGACCAACATTAGTTGAAGATGCCTTCCTTTTTTCATTGTATGGCTTTGGTTCTTTGTTGAAAATCAAGTGTTTATGATATGTGGGCTTATTTCTGGATCTCCTATTTGATTCCTTTAGTCAATCTATCTGTTTTTATGCCAATACCACGAAGTTTTTATCACTCTGTAGTATAACCCAAAATCATGGATGCTGATACCTCCAGGAGTTCTTTTATTGTTCAGGATTATTTTTTAACTATTCTGGGTTTCTTGGTTTTCCTTATGATGTTTAGTATTGTTTTTTTCAAGGTCTGTAAAGAATTGTGTTCAAATTTTCATGGGAATTACATAGAATCTGTAGGACTTGTTAGAATCCTAGGACAATGGAAACTCCCAAGAGTCTAGCTATGGGGGATATGGAATCTGAAATGGCCATCTTGTGTCAAGTCACCTCAAAAGTCTTCCACTGGAGGGATTGGGACACCAACCCTTCCACAAAAATCTGGAACCTACAATTTTCCCTGCCACCAAAATGTGCAGAAATAAAGATGCAGCAGTAACTGAAGGAATGGCCAGCTACCGGCTGATACAACTTGAGACCTGTGTCATGAGAGGGAACTTACCCTTGATACTATTAATAATATTCAGTTATACTACAAGGCATGAGCTTAGCATGACTGTCATCTGAGAGGCTTCACCCAGCAGCTGATGGAAACAGATATAAGAACCCACAGCAAAATATTAGGTAGATCTCAGGGAATCTTATAGAAAAGGTTGAAGAAGGATTGAAGGAGTCAGAAAGGTCAAGGATACAACAAGAAAACCTATAGAATCAACTAACCCGAGTCCATGGAGCCTCACAGAAACTGAACCACCAACCAGAGTGTATGCATGGGACAGACATATGCCCCCTATCCACATGTAACAGTTGTGCAGTGTGATCTTCATGTGGGAGCCCTAAGAGCAGGATCAAGAGCTATCCCTGATTCTGTTACCAGTCCTCGGATCCCTTCCCCCTGAACCGCAACTTGATATGGCAAGGACTGCTGATTTCCATGGGACACTTACCCTTATTGGAGGAGATACGTAGGGCTGGAGACTGGGTGAGGAGAAGGGCGGAGGAGAAGAGGGAGCAAAAGCTTTGATTGATAGGGATGTAAAGTAAATTAATTAATAAAAAGGTTTATTTTATCATAATTAAGATTATTCAATACTTTTGTTATATGTATATCAATTGTATGTAAATTTTTTGTACAATCATTTAGTTGTTTTATAGTATTTTTGCCTATACATGTTTATAAAATTATATTACAAATAAAGTATCTCAAGTAAAATATTGTCGAAATTCAAATACCATATAAAGTTAATGAATAATTAAATTGTTACACTGACTAGCATATGACCAGAAATGTCTCATGTTTTATAAATGATTATCTAAGAACCCTTAGGGTTGCCCATTGTTTTCAGCATAAGAATCTTTAGCCTAACATATGGATTCTCCTTGACCATCTCTCATTGAGAGGTGCAATGCTTTAGAAACTCACTAATTGACATGTCAACATTTAACTTAAAATAATACAATGACTTTGATACTAGAACACCATAGAATGTTTGTCAAAATCTGACCATAAAAATCAAGGTTTTATTTGCTCTGTATTCATTTAGGTTTATCCCACTTCTCTGTATTCTAGCATACTGGCCATTGTTGAAATGTCATAGTTTTAGTGTGTGTGTGTGTGTGTGTGTGTGTGTGTGTGTGTGTGTGTGTGTGTGTGGTGTGTTTCTTGACTCCGGAGAATACCAGCTCTGTTCTATCTTCCTACCCCATCCATTCATATGCTTGAAAAATGTCTTTTTATCTAACAATAGATCACTTTCTATTCCTGCAACTTGAGTTGTGTTTCCTAAAGGGAACCCCACTTATACTGCCTTCTGCACTATGCAAGCATATTTCTTTCCCTTCATTCATGGCCATGGTGCTGGTCGTGGTGATGCTGGTGAGTGTATACTGTGTATATGAGTATTCATGTGTGTTTGTATATGTGTAGGCCAAACATTAACTCATATTCTTCCTTGGCTGCTCCTCTCTCTATTGATTGGTGCGGTGCTTCTTACCCCTGTGTCTGGCTGGTATAGCTAGCCAGCTTATTTAGAACACTCTGTCTCTGTCTCCTGGACACTGAGCCTACAGACAGGCTCCCTCATCTACCCAACTTTCACTTACATGCCGAGGATATAAATCATAATCCTCATGCTTACATAGCAAGAACTTTATGTGTTGAGCCATCTTCAGCACCCACATGTCGCATGTCAAGTATTTTAATAATCTCCTTGATGGTGAGTACAATATGTTTAAAATTAACATTATTAACTTATCGCTAATGATTACTTAATAATAATGTATAAATTAAATATGAATTATACCTCTGGATCCTACGAAATTATTATTATACGTAATAGATGTAGTTACTCTTACACATAACCAAGGCCAAATACGTTGAACAGGTGGTTAAATATACAACTAATGTTCTACAAATAATGTTGAAGTAGGCAGTCCTAACTGTTTCATGTCAACAGCTTTCCTCCCTTTAATTTCCTTTCCTCTTCCTATTGCAAATTATATCTGGTACGTTTACAAAAAAAATAATTAAATGTATTTATTCATTTATAAAATTTGATGTAAATAAAGAATGAAATAGGAAACCTATTTTTTCACATGTTATCAAGTAAATATTTTCTTTTTTTATTAGATATTTTCTTTATTTACATTTCAAATGTTATCCCCTTTCCTAGTTTCCCTTCCAAAAATCCCCTACTCTACCCTTCCCCCCACCCCCAAACCCCGCTCACCAACCTTCCCACTCCTGCTTCCTGGCCCTGGCACTGGATAACAGAGCCAAAAGTAGCTATTGAGAAATTAGCTTTAACTATAGAAGATGGTAAGTATTAACTGGAGACTTTAAAGTTAATTAAAATAATAGAAGTTAAAACAAAACAGGACAAAAATAATATCAACTACAATTAAATAACAACGAGAAGCACTTCTTTTGCTACACTGCTTATCCACTGATCTCAATATTTGCAGGTCTCCTTATTTCTTCCACATAGAAAAGGTGCAAATATCTGTTTCTATTCTCTACAAACGACCATTTTTCTCTATGATATAATGACAATTAGTTCTTAACATTTTGGAGCATAATTTAGTAGATCATGCTTTAATAAGATTTCTATCCCTCGATACCATCCATTCTTGCTAATGTCCTTGGCACATGAGAATTTTAGAGTTTTCACCAAGCTCGCCTCCGTCAGTGATACATAAAGAGATTTATGTGCAAAAAATCCATTAATATTAATGAGATTAGTACTCATAAATCTGACGTTACTGCTGATAGAGTAGATTCTGGAAACAGTAAAACTCTTTACATTAATTATGGAGCAAATCTAGTTACTTTGTCAAATGTATAAATACATAAAACAGTTAAGTAGTGAAGTAATTAACATACAAATAATTAGTTAAAGTCATAAAATTTTACTAATTATGATGATTAAGTATTTTAAACAATTACCCTTTTCATTTTGACAACTGTTTTTCTTTCCTGCTGTGAGTTCATTTTTAAATAGGGAAATGGTATAGCCTCTCTAGCTATTGTGTAAAGGACTGGTACTCCTCAAGGGTCTTCATTAGCAAGGTGTTGATCTCCATTCAATCTGTGCTTTACTATGTCTAATCATGACTGCAATATTTCTTCTGATGTAAAAATCTGGCATTTCTTGGCATCCTCAATTATGAGTTTACACACACACACACACACACACACACACACAAACACACACACACACACACACACACATTTGTACAATTTTTTGTTTTACAATCCAAGAGCTCTCTAGGAAGATAAAGGTTATAGAACTAATAAAATGTTATTAATTAGTCATTTTCTAAAAGTATTTCCCCATCTACTGAGCAACTGTTGTTTACACACAGATAAAGAGATTTCTTATTGCCTTAAAGAAGTCTCACACTAGGAAAGTAGCAGAGCAAATACATTGTGAAAAGTGTGTATAATGAAAAAAACTGGAGAACAATAATTTCATGGAGTTTTAATGCTGACAATATAATTCCGGAGAATGCAGACACAGCTGCAAGAAGCTTATTATTTATCACTCCATACCAATTAACTTGTTTTTGTGACAGTAAGGATTTTAATTTGTACATATTTGAACTAAACTTAGCAGGTTAAAAAACAAATATGATTTTATTCTTTTACCTACATCATACAACAAGGAAATCATGAGCAATTGTGGGGCTGTGTGTGTGTGTGTGTGTGTGTGTGTGTGTGTGTGTGTGAATGTGTGCTTGTATATGTGTTTGTGTCTGAGTCTGTGTGTGTGTAAGGAAGATGAAATATAATAGCGCCTTTTCCCCTTACTGTGACCTAATATATAACAATAAGAAGTCAATGGAAGAAAAGTTTGTTTTGGTTATGGTTCTATCATAGAGATGAAGTTCTGTCCTAAGGAACTTGAGGCAACTGATCCCATTACAGTTAGGAACCAGAGAGGGACGGATCCTGGCACTCAGCTAGTCTTCCAGTTTTATTCAGTGTAGGACACCATGGCATGAACTGTCACCTATGTTGGGCTTTCTTCCCACCATGATTAACTTCATCTAGGTACACTGTCATAGATATGACCAGAGGTTTCTTTCTGTAGTTTTCCCAGTTTAGGAAACCTTCCTTAAAATGAATTTGCATTTTTATATGGTTCCTCTTATAGGTGGAATTTTGTATAAGGATAATTTTCCTTTTTTTCTCATTCAGGGAAAATCGCCATGTTTCTCTTCAATAACTCTAAGGTCATTAGCAATTATAATAGTTTTGAAGTATCCTTGTTTATAAGAGTAAACATTGTAGTCACTAAATTGAACATTCCTACTGCTCAGATTTGTTCTCCTTTGTTGACCTAGATGAGGTCAGTAGTCAGTAGCCATAGCAGACCCTGAGTGCTATCTTTCCTGCTTTGAAACACTTTCCACCAGAAAAATTAGCATATTTCTCTTATAATCATGCTTACTCGGGATGTAGAGACCAGGAAGGCAGGTTCTTTATTAAATGTCACAAGAATGGCCTCTAGTCAAGTTTCTGATGGACTGATATTTCTCCTCCCCAATATCATAAAATGAGTTTCTACCTTCTGCATTCTTCTGAATGGTCAAATCACCTCCTAACAGAGAAGTCTTTTGACTCTACTCACAGAACTCTAATAATTTTCAGGCCCAACATTCCAAACTCTTCTATGTCCTTTTCATAAACAGTTCCAAGTGTTAAGAACCAAGTGTTAAGTGTTAAAGTGTGATCAGCTTTATCACAATGGCCCTGCTTTTCAATACCAGTTTTAGGTATTGTTTATTACCTCATTGATATGACCAAATACACAAGAAACAATTGATGGAAGAAGGTTTTGCTTTGCCCTTCACTTCCATAAGAGTGAAAGAATTATAACGGTAAGAACTTGAGGCAACTGCAATGTATCAACTAAAGCAGAAAGAGATGGATACTGTTGCTCAGGCTAGATAGCTCCTTTTGTTCAGTCTAGTGGCCAACTAATAGAATGTGCCATCCATATTTATACGCCCCTTCCAAACTCAATTACCCTAAAAGCCCCCCAGAGGTCGGCTTCCATGGTGATTCTAAACCCTATCACTGGAACATATTGAACACAGAACTAAGATAGAAAATTATTGTGTCTGCTTATGGAGACATACAAGACTAAACAGTGCATGTAATAAGACCACACTCCATCTTATTCCTCTAAATGGATTTCTCATTTCTAATCCCTAATCCTGTTACCCATGCTGTCTTTCAGATGGTAGTCTTAAAAATATGCATATCTGCATGATAGAGCTATCTAAATCTCCCCATCAGGTCTCACTTCAAGCATTACCTGGGCTTCAAATGGCATTCCCAGACAATGCTTGTGGGCTTCCCTGTGCTTGGCTTTCACCTTATCCTGATACTCCAGAGGGACAATCTCCCATAGTTACCTGAGCCTGCAAGTCCTCTGCATGTGCATACAATAAAAGCTGCTTTCCAAAGCTCAGTTTATTGTTTTCCCTGTGACTGTTCTTTCAGCCTTCAAATGCCAGCTCAAAGGCCACTGTATTCATTTCTCTTTGCTGATATAACAAATTACCATAAATTTTGTGCCTTATAAGAAAAAGAAATAAAGTCTGAAATGAATTTGCTTAATACAAAGCCATGTGCCCCCGGCAGTTTCTGAGTTCTAGGATGAAATCTTTTCGTTGTAGTTTCCACTTCTCTGGAAATCAACTGTGCACTTTGTCTTACAGTCCTTTCTAAAGTCATCAAATACTCCATGTTAGTCATTCAACTACTAGGTCCTTTACCACGTTTGCATAATCCATTCTGTAAATGCATGGTAGCCTAGCCCATCACATGTTTTAAGGATTGCTTCAGAGAAACCCTTTGCAAAGATTTATTTCACTTAAATATCTCCTCATATTTTCTTTCTATTAGGGAATTTCTTGGTCTCTGTTTGATGAGGATTTATTTCCTGGAATATACACATCTCCTCTTCTTCTATAGTCAGAAAGAGAGTGGTAGTGTAAGTGTTCCTCTGATTATCAGGGTAATATGGCCTCATTGAGCACTTTAATCATCAACTAAAAAGATAAAAAGCCAGCTTGGTCTTGTAGGAACATTTCCACAGAGAAATATTACATTTCATTCCATAGCAAGACATGTGTCTGCATATTCATAGACATTTGACCTTCCCTGTTCTATAGCTAGCTTTTGTCATATTTCCCTGAATCAGGCACTAAAGGTATTTAGGTTGTGGTCCACACCTGTACAATGTTGTAAGTCAAGTGTCTCGAAATGATGTTTGTCTTCAGACACTCCAGAAGAGGACGCCAGATCTTGTTACGGATGGTTGTGAGCCACCATGTGGATGCTGGGATTTGAACTTATCACCTTCGGAAGAGGTCAACCCACGAGAATGGGCGACTCGGTAGAGTGGTCGGGCTTTACTACAAACAGATTGATCTTTAAAAATAAGACTCTTTTTTTAGAGTCGATAGAAATTCCTTTTTGCAGTTGAAATACAAATACTTTAATTGGAGTTGTTCTCTCTATCGGTTCTGTCTGACCTATTGTGTGTCTCATACAAGACAATCTCTACACGTGGCAGGAGAATCCCTACAAATCCATGTGGGTTATGGCATATTTTTAACCCCATTGTCCTAAAATATTTATGCTATCAGTATAAATTCCTTTCTTTTCCCTCCAAAATTAACAAACAGAAAAATAAGAGGGCACAATGTCCTGAAAACAAAGGGGTGAAGAAATGAGATTGCAAGATTAATAACCTTTTAATTACTTCCAGATTACAGTAATTGCAGTTATCAGAATCCATTTGGAAGTGTAAATCTTCACATCGATTTCAGTTATGAATTCTTCTCTAAATTCATTTTAGAACATTAGGATGCATTACAAATTAAAGTCAAATATATCCCAGTGGCTTAATGAAGAATCATACAATAAGAGGTTTCAAGAATACAGTAAGGTAATTTCTTCTTATTTTACTAACACAAAAATATAAATTAATTTACATCCTTAATTGATGTCATTTCTATTTACTAATACTCAGAGGTATTTTACACTTTCTATTAAAATTTTTAATGAACAATATACAATTCAGCATATGAAATAAGAACGCTTTCCATTATTTTTATCTCATTAAGGACTAAAGTGAGTCATGTGACAAGAAGTGGATGCTCACAACCATCTATAGGGCAGAACACAGGGTCCCCAATGTAGTAGCTAGAGAGTACCCGAGAGCTGTAGGGGTCTGCGACCCTATAGATGGAACAACAATATGAACTAATCAGAACCCCCAGAGCTCATGTCTCTAGCTGCATATGTATTAGAAGATGGCCTAGTTGGCCATTATTCGGGAGGAAAGGCCCCTGGTCTAGCAATGTTTATATGCCCCAGTACAGGGGAATGCCAGGGCCAAATAGTGGGAGGGGGAGGGTAGGGGAGCAGGGTGGGGGGTGGGTATTAGGGACTTTTGGGATAACACTTGAAATGTAAATGAAGAATTTCTCTAATAAAAAAAAAAAAGGTTTTGTGTGGCCGATTCACAGCATGTTATAATGTCCCTCTTTATTTTTGATAACAGGGAAAAGGAAAGCTATAAATTTTCACTCACATCAATCATTATTCACTATTATATTTTCTAGATAAGGTTTATGATATAAACACTGACAGAATACTCATTATAGAAGTAATTTTCAGTACATTTAATGATTGATCTATAAGAAAAATATATGTTTCAAGAATTTAAACATGATTTCATGTGTATAATACAATAAATGGTTAAATTATGAAACTAAAAACTACTCTTTATTTACTTTGTGTGTCTATATTCTGGGAGAAAAATTAAGAATGTCTGCTTAAGTAATCAAACAGAATTTTCCAGAATGTAAAATGAACACTGTACAACAGAAATATATTTGATTGGTTCAGCTATCTGAAGCTCTTAAAATTAAGGATTATGACAGATGATTTATGCTTAACATTAAGTTGTGGAACTCAACACTTGCCTGGGGAAGGGACTGTTGGTTGCCCCAATGATTCGGTCCACAGCCTACAAGTTCACCCTTGTGAGCTGAGTAGAGGGGTAGCCAGCACCAAGAACAAGGTGGTGTGAAGTTGCCTGGAGTGACCTTGGAAACACACCTTAACTGACTAGGGCCAGTCCTAGACCTGCCAGCTGGCAACCCAAATGGAGCCGCTATAGTCCATGCTGTTTGCCCTACCGGGGAGATGGACAATGCAGGCTATAAGCACAAAGGTTGAGCCTGGCAAGCATCAGAGTAGCAGAAATCAAGAGCAGAAAGGTGTGCATCAGCCAGGAGTTCACAAAGAACCTGCCTCCAGATGCCCCACCTAGCTATAACATCATTCTGACTCAGAGCAACAGCAGAATATCTGAGACAAATCTTAAAAATGGTCCAGAATTTCTGGTGCTTCAGAAACCACAAACATTAAAGGAGACCAATGACTAATTGCAATAAATATTTGCATGTAGGGCTATTTGGGCAACATAAATACAAATATACATCCATGCATACATATATACATACATACATACATACATACATACATACATACATACATAAATACATAAATACATACATGTACACACACTGCAGTTTCCAATACCACTACAATGAACAAATATTTGATGAAGAAGTGGGACAGATAGAGGACTAAGAAGGTGGGTAAGCAGTGGAGAGAGGTGGAACTAGAGAAGCCACAGCAGTAACAAATGTGACAGAAGTCTGATGGGCAGGAGAACATTTCATTGTGGAGTAGGGATGATAGGATGGTATGTAGAAACCTGTAAATTGCACATAATAAGCTCCTGAACAGACTGCCCAGCACACCATTGATCGGCCTGGTTCTGAGTAACAAAAGGATGGCCGAAATGAACAGTTCATTTTCTGGACTGGACATGCTCAAAAGACCTCTATGGTCTGTGCTGTCCCAGTGGCCAATTTTGTATCTGTGGTCTGCTGCCCTAAGCAATGTTGAAGCCAATGGCCATGTCTGCAGCTTTGGTCCTACTACAGCTAGTTTCTGTGTTCATAGCCCATCTTACCACTGAAGACCATGTAGATATTCTTGGCCAGTGCTTCAGCCTGAAGCCATCTTCATGTTCTTGGGCTGTGCTGCTGGTAAGGGTTGTAATGGTATCTTAGACAGAAAGCCATTGAAGAGAACTCTCAAAAATTTTGACAAGGAGACTGAAATATAGCTCTCCATAATTGATGGTTGTTGACAGGGGTGTGGGTAGGGAAAGGATTCACTAGCCTAAATGACGTTTGAGTCTGCATCCCTCCCATTTAAGCATCAGGGGGAAAAATCACAGAAATGGCTTCTCAAAATTGTAAGTCAAAGGTTTAAGACTCCTGCTGCTAGATAGAATTCTTGTTCATGAAAGGGGGAATAAACCCATGAAATCTCAATAAATAGCTACCTGAATCTGTTGAAATGCCAAAGAGTACAAGGGAAACTTCACAGGGTTCTACCCCTAGATGAATAACTTCAGGTGGCCAATGGCTGCTGAGAGACAGAGAATCAGTTTCCTTTTCTTGTTGTAAAGAGATAGGCTTCTGCCTACAGGGCCTAATCCCAAGTGGTCTGCCATGGATATGTGTACATGCAAGCAACTCTAAACAGACTTAGCAGGTTGTGTATAATTGTGTGAATACATGTAACAATAATCATGAAAGAGGAGATCACTAATTCAGAAGGAATGATAAAACATGGCAGGTTGAGGAACATAGGGGAGGGTAGGAAAGTTGTAGGTGTAGTACTAATGTAAGAGGTTTTCAATATTTTTTTAAGGCAAAGGGAAAAAGAAGATGGGAAGGTTCAAGCACAATAAAGGTAACTGATAGCATAGAAATGGTGAGTTGAGTCATTATGCTTCATAATGCCAATGCAAATATTACATGTAACCAGCGGAAACCAATGTACAAATATTACATGTAACCAGCAGAAACCAGCAGAGTGTGTAAGAAACTCTCCTCTAGAGAATCAGGAAAGAAGTACTTCTATCCTAATGAGAAACCAAATCTTTCAACAGTTTGATGTCCGAGGTGACACTGCTGTTCAGCTTCATACTTGGTGAAAATTTATGATGACGGTCCTGGGAAAACGCTCCCATCTCAGCTCTTCCATCTGAAGATTCTTTTCCTTCAACTCCTGTTCCCTTTATTGCCATAAACTCAAAGCAGAACGGCAGAGCCAAGATGTGAAGACAGGGGCTTTGAGATTACTCCTGGAGTCCACGGAGTGCTATGTTTATGGAAGGCAATTTCCAGTTCAGAAAACTTGAACTTCTAGGAAAAGGTGATTTTAGCTGAAAGTCAAGTAAGTCTAGTGTTCACAAATTACTTGTTTGCTAACTTTAACTGAGGTGAAATTTGTTCCATCTCTCTAATTAGACAAGTTTTCTGATATCAATCAAATCTTCACTCAGTAAAGATTTCATGGACCTTCATGCTTTAATTCAAGATGCTTAGTGAATTTTAAAATCATTCTTAAGATATGATTGGAAATGAAAGTGTTTATATAATACACCGTAGAACTGCTCACAGAGTGAAGTAACGACCACAACTAAGATGGTTATCATAATTGTAAGTTCACGTGGTTGCATTTTCTTGGGATGTCATCATCTGAGGGGTACTCGTAATAAATTGTAGATAATTTTGTATAGAGCCAACATAGTTTTTGACAAAAGGTAGTTTTTATCACTAGTCTGTAAGAGAGATCAAGGTGATATTACTTTTACAGAAATTGCTGATTTATCAAAGAAGACACTATAAAGAATTATATTTAGTGCCAAGCTATTTAATGTTTACTAAGCCCACCTTACAGATAGCTAACCAGATTTTAAAATTTGACTTTACATTGTGATATGAAAAAAAAACATTGTTATATTGTAGTGAATTTTAGAAATTTATCTCTTCTTTCAATACAATCACACAAAAAATAGTAAAACAGAATGGTCATTTGCATTATTCAGGTTTAGTAATCTCTTTTGGTTTGCTTGTAATGACAGAAAGTCCATAATTTCATACATATTTTCTAGTTTTGTACTATAATAAAATTTTAAGTGGATTGTCTAGAACAATTTGTATGGTGAATTACTGTTAAGCATCTCTATGCCACAATTTTGCTCAGTGCTAATAATTTACTTTAATAGAACATTTTCCTTCAGCTTCCTTGATAAATCCATATTCTAACTCAAGTATCAACAATAACCACATACATAAACCTGTTTTAAGGATGATGAGAATTTGTTTTTCCTTTTAAAAGTACCCAAGAGGGAAATTTGCAGTGTGCTTAAAACGTAAGAAGGAGAGCACGCTAAAATTAACACACTCTGACACACATATGTATGTAAGAATTCTGGTCCAAATCCACACCAAATATAATGTCATTTAAATCACAGCAAATGCTAATAAAAATGCCAGAACATGAGAGATTTGAAATTGGAAGATATGTGATGGCCAGGGCAGATGTCTTAGACAAATTGCTTTTTGCTAGTAAGAGGGCCAGAGTTCAGATCCCTAGAACCCACTCAAAGCTAGATGCTATAGCTTAATGTTAATCTTAAATACTAACATGTCAATAGTGAGAATGGTGAGAAAGACAGGTATACATCTGAAAGTTTGGGGACCAGATTACCTAATTTACACAACAGTGAACAAGAGACCATACGTTAAACAAGGAGGAATACAGTGCCAAAACACATTTTTCCTCTGATCTACATATGTAGATCATGGCATGAACCCCCCCCAACACACACACACACACACACACACACACACACACACACACACACACGCACATGCACATGCAGAAAGAGAGACACAAACAGAAATATTGATGCATTCTCATACTAAACACACATCATACATAAAATAAACAAACAACAACAACTAAAACAAATTAAAAAGGAGAAAAAACTCAGGATGTGGTGCATTATAAAGAAGACAGCATAGCTTTTATTGTTGACTCTTCATCAAACTTTGTCCCTAGTGTGAGTACACATAACATCATGTACGCATGTGCACACATGAAGTTCAAGGAGTAAAGTCTTTATGTGTTCTAAGTGGCTTCAGTTTTCATGTCATATTCCATTCTTAGCCAAATGATCTTCAGTTTCCTCAAAACCACATTCATACCATACTCCATTAGTTTGTTTCTTAAAATATTCTAAAAGCTGAGTCAATGGGATGCTACCATGTACAGCAAGAAGGAGTATATTAAACAAAACACTGGAGCTTTCCCTTCTAAATATGATTAATTCTCTCAAGCAGTCATGGCAAAATAGGAAATCTAATTCCCAGCATTTGTATGAGTGAAAGCTATTAATAGGTAGGCAGAAGCCATTACTTATTATATCCAGGCACACTCGTCAGTTCAGATGAATACAGGAGAAGCTATTATTAGAAGGAGCATTAATTTACTTAATTAGTATTTTTAAGAAACTCAAACATGCCATGTGATCTGTCAGTGAGATGGATGCAAATAAGTTAGCAAAAATAGACACTGGCCTAGTTTACATGCTATTCCAGAAAATCATAATTAAAATATGACTATGGCCCAATAAGTACTGTAACATTCTGAAAGAAACTGTAAGAATTAATGCCAAGGATGATATGTGTGGATGCAAAGGAACATTTTCCAGAACAAGGTTAGCAAATGAATCATTGCTATGACCATGTCCCTTAATCTAACCCAAAGCTTAGCTTTCAGGATCTATACATGCATGCCAATGGTCTGCTTTTTTTGTTTTTGTTTTTGTTTTTTGTTTTTTGTTTTTTTGGTTTTTTTTTTAACCTGAAGACAAGAAAAGGCATGATTCCTGAAGATGATAGGGACACATTATTTTCATGTTAAGTCCAAGCAATAACCAGTCTTGCTCTATTATGAAAAACATGAAAGTGTGTTTTACTGTGATCCAGTGTTTTCCTGTGTCTTAAAGTTTTAATGATGAAACATTCTCTGGTTGTCATTTGTGCCTTTGTTTACTTTGCTGTTTTAATAAGTATGTGTTATTCACCTTGACCCTTTCAATAAATATACTGTTCATGTATCTCATCTCAGGAGCATTTGGTAACACAAGTGTTATTGGAACAAAACATGAATAAGATATCAGATTCTGAACAGCCAAATGGCAGACAAACAATTTGAGGGGCACAACCCCTAGACATGCTGAATTATTAACTTGGTCATTTCTTTCAGACATGGTAGATACATGGATAGAAGAGAAGTACTAACCAACTGTGATACATATTGTATTTCAGAGACTTAGTTATGATAGAAACATAGGCTGAGAGTTGTTGCATTGCTGAAGAATGGGATAAATCATTGAAAGAGAGAAAGCATGTGCAAACCAGTGGATTTTTAACTTGAGGCTCAAATGAAAGTCAAGGATTCTTGCTGCTTTCATGGACCATTCAAGGATATCCCCCACCACATCAACAGTCAAAATGCAGCAAGAAGCAGACTGGTGGAAAATCCAGTCCAAGACCTGGTTATTTATGGTGATTTGCAAAGATAAAGTAGAAAGCTTTTAAGTTTCTTCTAATACAAATCCCAGACAAAGTTATAAAAACAGGAGAAATACCTATGATAATAAGAACCAATGAGGGCATTTATAGAAAACCGAGAAGAGAGGGCCTACCCTAAATGTAGAATTAACTATTTATGAGCTGGGATCCAAGACTAGGGAAGAAAAGAAAGAAGTTGGGCAAAGTAAACTTAGATTTATTTTTCAAGTTGCTGACTATATATGCAATGCAACCAGCTGCCTCAAGTTCTTGCTGCCCTGCCTCTTCCAACCCTGTGACCTATACTCTTACAATGTCAACCAGAGTAAACTGAGCTTTCCTTAACTTTTGTTATCAGAAAGTCTTTCAAAGAAACAGGAAAATTGGACACCACAATACCATAAGAGATGGATTAATGCCATATTCCAAAATCCAAATTGGTCATGATTGATAACATTGGAATATAATACTCTTACTCAAATAGCAGACCCAATAATATTAACCATGGTGGATGTCACATCATTTTATATTGTACAACTAAGTTGTACCAATGTAACTTCCTCAAGACTGTACAGCATTGGATAACATCCTTTCCCAAAACTATGTATTTATGCTGTAACCCTGATACCTGTGAATGTATTTTTTGAAAATCATCTCCTGGGAGATGCAGTTAAGCTAAGGATTCAGATGGAAACACACTGGATTAGAGTGGCTACTCTATTGAATGATAATGTTTTTATACAAGAACTAGGACACAGAAACACAGGACAGTAGTTATGTGGAAAAAAAATACAGAACTTATCTATGCTCACAAAAGTCAAAAAACTACCAGGAGCTGGAGGAGGCACAGGCATCTTCTTTACTGGTGACTGTTGACATCCGTTCTTGGATAATTGGCCTGTAGAACTGTGAGAGAACAGTTTCTAGTTATTTTAAGTAAACAGTAGTAAAACCTAGGAGAGTTACTTCCAACTTCATTAATATCACAAGTGCCTCTTGGGAATGATTTTAAGGGACAAAATTACCAAAGTGTTGTGGAGGTTTACAGTCTGAGTAGACATGCAACTTAAGACCTGACATGACCTCTAGGGCAGCTGCAGCCTGAAATGAAAAGCAGGGTATTTTTTACACGTTTAATGAAAATTAGATTCCTCTACATTGAGTTTCCAACCTTAATGCTCACACTGTTGTCATGATCTTCGCATCTAAAGAGAAATAATTCATCAGCCCTGAGACTGAGTTTCTTCATATGAGGAGCTTCAAAAAGAATGGCCTACTTTTTTTCCCTCCCGTATTTTCTCATTCTAGTTATAAAATAAGTCTATGCACAAAGCCAGATAATTTTATCACAAAATTAAGTTGATCAATAAACATGCACAGAGAGGTTATTAGTTTTGCTTAATTGTTAGCTTAGTGACTCATTACTAAGTCATCTGCATTTTAATTTTCTGTATTATCTCTATCCGTACCTCTTTATTTTCTTTATAGTGGTTCAATGTTTAAAATTTGTATCTGAATATAAAATCTGGAAAATGTTAAGTAAATTGAAGTTGTCTCACATGGGATTCCATTGAATGAAACCTATAGAACTATGATTGGGTATGCTTGATACGTTAAAAAAAAATGCTACTTAAGTGCTCAGGATCACAGGAGAGGCCACAACACCTGCCCCAACACCCAGAATAACTGGCTCTCTTAGGATCCAGGGACACAGGAACCCTAGCCTGGTCAGTGGCATTGGCTCTTTCTGGCCTGAGCCTGTGCCCTGAGCAGAGCAGGGGTGCTGACTCTTACAGCACCCAGAAAGAGTCCTACTCCCAGATGCTCTGAAATGCCCAGGATCACAGGATCACATGATCACATGATCACAGGATCACAGGATCACAGGATCACAGGATCACAGAGGAAGCTCTACTGCCAGGAGATTGGACATGCTGAGGAGAATTGGAGCTCTGACACACTCAGGATCCACTTGGGACCACAGCTTTCCCAACAACCAACATAACTGGGACTCCCACAGGAACCAGGGAAACACAAACCTCAGCCCAGCCAGAAGCACGGATTTCTTCCAGCTTGCACCTGTACACTGAGCAAACCCAGGACTTCACGTGGTCTGGGAATTGTACCTTGGGTATTCTGAGTTTTGGGGCTAATATCCACTTAACAGTGAGTACATACCATGTGTGTTGTTTTTTGATTAGATTACCTCACTCAGCATGATATTTTCTAGTTCCATTTATTTGCCTAAGAATTTCATGAATACATTAATTTTAATAACTGAGTAGTACTCCATTGTGTAAATGTACCACATTTTCTGTATCCACATCCCTCTGTTGAAGGATATCTGGATTCTTTCTAGCTTCTGGCTATTATATATAAGGCTGTTATGAACATAATGAAACATATGTCCTTGTTATATGTTGGATCATTTTTGAGTATATGCCAAGGCATGGTAAAGCTGGGTCCTCAGGTAAGTACTTATTTTCAGAGTGGTTGTACCAGCTTGCAATCCCACCAGCATCTGCTGTCACCTGAGTGTTTGATCTTAGCCATTCTGACTGGTGTGAGGTGGAATCTCAGGGTCATGTTGATTTGCATTCTCCTGATAACTAAAGTTGCTGAACATTTCTTTAAGTGCTTCTCAGCCATTTGGTATTCCTCAGTTGAAAATTCTTTAATTAGAACTGCACTCCATTTTTAATAGGGTTATTTGGCTCTCTGGGGTCTACCTTCTTGACTTCTTTGTATATATTGGGTATTGTCCTCTATTGGATGTAGGATTGTTAAAAATTCTTTCCCAATCTATTGGTTGCCATTTTGTCCTATTGACAGTGTCCTTTGCCTTACAGAAGCTTTGCAATTTTATGAGGTCCCATTTGTCCATTGTTGATCTTAGAGCATAAGCCATTGACATTCTGTTCAGGAAAATTTCCCCTGTGCCCATGTGTTTGAGACTCTTCCCCACATTTTCTTGTATTAGTTTTAGATTATTTGGTTTTATGTGGAGGTCCTTGATCCACTACTGGTTTTTTGGCTGCATCAACTTGAGATTAGAGCCAACAAATATATGTCTATATATGTCAAACATAGGTTATAATTAGAACATTAATTGCCCTTGGTGTTTCTTAACCTGAAAGCATCAGGATGAGAAAATAGACAGTCAAAGCTTCCTACACTGGGTTTTTTTCTAAGTCATAAAGTCAAGGAGTGTGAAAGATAGAAGAGTGAAAAGTTCACCAACCCCTACCCCAACACAACCCCAGTGAAGCGGAGAGCTGAAAACAAGCTGAAAAATAGCAACAGTGCCAGAGCAGCCAGTGCGACAGAGTCGACTAGCACCAAATGGAACAGCTACTTATTTTATTTTGTTACACGCTCAAAGCTTGATTTTCATTTTCTTGCTTTCAAATTTCTATTTCCCCAGGAAGTTTTTCATTAATATTTTAGCTGACAGGTAAGTGATAAGTCTTCAAGCTCGGAATTAGGTTTGTAATCGGAATTTTCGCTTTTGGCTCTGTCTACCTTTTCTAGGAAGAGCAGTGACAAAGAATAGTTCTGCCAGAAGGGGGTTTGGAGAGGTGAGAACAGATTCCTGATGAAGATACCCTCATCCGGAAGTCCTGTCAACACAAACACTGCAGCCCTGGTGCATTGATTTCAGCAATATTGCCTTCCTTTAAGTCTGTCTGAGAAAACATAAAACCTGACCCCCAGAGTCCTTATCAACCACTGTGACAAGACCAATAACTTCCTTCCACAGGTTTATCTAATCTAGTTAGTAGATTACATTTATACATTATTATATCCCTGAGGGTCTTGCTAAAATTGTTTCCATAATTTTTAGCAAGCACCCCAGTTGTATTTTTTTTATTAATACTCCTTGTGTACTGAAATAAGACCGTCCCCTAAAGAAAACATTGGAAATAAATAGTAGATAAAATAAAAACTCACAAGAGTCCTTTTTCTTCATGAAATAATGTTAACATTTTAATAAATGGGAATTTGGCTTTCAGAAGAGTATGCTAAACACAAACCTAAGCAAGGTATAAATCTGTAATTTAGAAAAAAAAACTGAGTTAAAGCATTAAAACTAAGAAATGGAGTAAACAAATTTGATAATTTAGAAGGCATACCGTCTGTTTTCTCTCAATTATTTTAATTAATGTTATGAAGGTAAGGCCCATGCACAGAAGGCGTTGATGAAAAAAAAAAAAAAAAAGCCTGTTCTGCTTTAGGATTAAAAAAAATATTGTCAGATTTCAGCATTCCTGGGATGTATCTCCACTTCACAAAGAGCCTGTAAATATATCTCCAATGACTTGAATATATGAAGTGACTCTAAGCTAATGAAAATTGAATGGGGGCTGGAGTTTTTCCCCAAAGCCTAATGTTTAGAATTTTAATCTACCATATTCAGTCAGCCCTAATTAGAGGACTTCAGCACTATGCAGACATCTATCACCACGATATGACTCTGGGGAGGCATGTGTGTAATTAATCACCATGAATACCTGCCGTTTGCTCTCTTCTCTTGCGGTGATTAGAAGGAGAGAGATGAGAGGAGTCACCACATTGTGTAAACAACTGCATCCTATCACTTTAATTATTTTACTTTTAAAAAAAGTCTTATTTTTAAAAGTTGCTAGACTCTATGTGTTCAGCTTTTTAAATATATGCATTCATGGGCAGTTTCACCTCCTCACATTAGAGTAATAAGACAGCCTCTTGGGAGAAGGTGGGGTTATTAATGATTTCTCTATGAATTGTGTGCTATTCAGTCCCTTGGGCACACTTCCTCCAGGTGAGTCCCTAATTCCTATATGTAAATGACACCTGGCTTTTCTTTGGAGATTTCTATCTGCAACTATGGGAGAAGATGACCTTTTCTTTTCATTTTTTTCTCTTCTCTTCTTTCTTTTCTCTTCACTGGTGTGTGTGTGTGTGTGTGTGTGTGTGTGTGTGTGTGTGTGCGCACATGTGTTTAAATTCAGGTTGTCAAACATTTCTTGTGCCATAATTGCATTTACAGATGTGTACCATAAGCTTTGATTCAGCACTAGGAGAAAGGTCAGCCTGAGGGGGGAAAAATGCAGAAAAGGGCTTGTTTATATAAACCAATGGATTTCTAATTCTGTAGTTCTTTCTAGGGTGTGAGCTATAGATTTGGTGGAGAACATGCACTTATGAACTCTGGTTGTTGATGAATGAGGGCTTCCTGCAGGGCCATCAGCAGCTGAGTGGGTGGCTGCTTCTTCAAAGTGCATCCTAACATTTCTTCTGGGCACGACATAGCAGGATAGGGGTAGAGCCATCTTCCAAAACACAGTGATAAGGGCTAACAGAGTAAGGAGATTACAGCACTATTCCAAAAGCTTGCATGTTTCTAATTAATCCACATCTTAGAGTGTTTCATTAGAACCTTTTTGTATTCAATTTCACTTCCCATTCAACAAGTCCTGCTAGAAACTTGCAACATAGGTCAGTGATCCTGTTTTAAATTCATTGAAATCTCAGAATTAGCAATGAAAATGGCAGACTTAAGCATCTAATGGCCTTGGAGCATAATTTTATCTCTAGAAAATTCATCTTCAAACAAAGAAATACACCTTAAGACATGATATCTAATTTTTATCAATCGTCATGGTTTGAAGAGAAACATGCACATCTGAGAACCAAGTAGTACAGCTAGTCAGTGAAAAAGCTCAGAACTAAGGCATCACAAGGGAGAATGGGCCAAAGGAAACTCCAGCCAAGACTGTTGGGGTTTGGAAGCAGTCAGGGCAGACAGAGAGCAGAAGGCACTGGAATTTGAATTTAGAGGAGCTTGACCCTATAGAAGACCAGTAGTCTTAACTAACCTGGACTTCTGAGGTTGCTCAGACACTGAGCCACCGACCAGGCAGCAAACACCAGCTGATATGAGGCCCCCGATACATATACAGCAGAGGAGTGCCAGGTCTTGACTCACTGAGAGAAGGTGCACCTAATCCTCGAGAGACTTGGGGCCCCAGGGTGTGGGGGTGTTTGTTGGGTCAGTACATGGGAACACCAGGGCCAAGAAGTGGGAGTGGGTGGGTAGGGGAACAGGGTGGGGGGAGGGTATAGGGGACCTTCAGGATAGCATTTGAAATGTAAATGAAGAAAATATCTAATAAAAATGCTAAAAAAATAAAAAAATAAGATTAATATTTTAGGGAGTCTTTATATTTGTTTGCCTTGGATTTAATATTCCTAAAAGTGCACATGATACACTATGGTCCATATTCTCCTCACCACATTCCTTGTTAAACATGTCACACGGCATTACCACTTTTATTATTACCAAAGATGAAGCATTGTTTTAGTTCAGTCAGAAAAGAGAAGTCTAGTGACTGCAGACAACCATATCATACATTCTTACTTATGCCTCAATTTTTGAGTACCCTAAAAGAAGGAAAACATATTTATGAACTTAAAGTTTAACTCTATATGAAACTTTTAATAGATGGTAAATCCATTTGTTAATAGTCATCACTGGAAAGATTATATATTGACTTTGTCTGATTTATGCATATATATTTCTAAATAACTGAGTTTTATAGCTAGTAGTTTTACTCCTCTGCTCTAATGCAGGAAAATGGTTACATTTTATTCAAATTAAGATATACCTTACTAAGGCAGATTATTTAGTGACAAGATCTTGTAACTCCCCACTATCATAGGGACTTCTACTGAGCACTTCCAATTCAAGACACAGACACAGCACATAATTATACAAAATCATCCTGCCAAAGAACAGCACATCAAAGCTTCCTGCTCTCATGTCTCCTCTAATAATTTCCCCAACCACTCCCCACTTCCCACAGCCTCTATCAATTCTATTCTCAACTTCTATAAGATCAACTCTTGACAATTCCCAGTATGGATGAGATTATATGGTATCTATGTGCGTGTGTGTGTGTGTGTGTGTGTGTGTGTGTGTGTGTTTCTTTTCCTTTTAGTATTATGATCTGTAGCTCCACCATGTTTTTATAAATGACAGAATGTCATTTCTTTTGATTGTATTCCTTGAAGTATAGAGAATATTCCCTTTCTCCACTAGTTCCACTTTTTCCATTTAGTTGATGGAACACCAGTTACTTTCCTCTCTTGGCTATTGTGAACAGATCTGCAGTGAGTACAGAGGCGCAGATGTCTCACCAATAAGCCAGTTTCACTTTGCTTGAAATCATGTTAGTATTAGGGTTGTGGAATCAAACTGTAGTTCTACTTTTAGTTTGTAAAGGAGCTTCCCTGTTTATACTCTTTCCACAGTATTCCTGCATTCCCTTTTGTGTTCTAAGTTTCAAAGATATTTGTCAGTTGAATCTGTGGAAAAGATTAGAAAAAAGAACTAATTCCAAGGCTTGTTTTTATCAGAAAAACTAAACAAAGAAAGAAATAGATTATTAAATGATTATAAGAAACAAATTTTCCCCAGAATGGAAAAATATGAAAAAATAATGGATAACAATTTATAAATTGTGAATTGATAATTAATGAAGCACAGAATACATATGGTTCTCGGTTGTTTTTTCTCTTAAAATGGCAGAAAGATAGAATCGATCCTATTCTTTGCAAGAAATTTGTCCGCTTATATCTCCTAAGAAAGGACAGCAAGAGTAAGATAAAAGTAGAGTGAGAATGGTGGTGGGAAGAGTGCAAACACAGCATTTTGTGGAGTGGGGTGAGGCAAAGACAATGCCTGATTGCCATCTCCTTAAGGAGAAAAATATTGAAAAGGAGAATGAATTATCTTAGGTGAAAGCATTTTTTTTTTCTCTTTGTGGAGCATTCACATTTTAGGTCACCCTTTCATTTGAGGGTGCTGATTCATCAGCTGAGAGAAAAGATTAAGTTCAATGCCAGGTGTAGTGGAGCACTATTTGTGGAAACTCAGTAAACATTAATCAAGGAAGCTGATGAGAATTTACCAAAGGGGGGGGGAAGCATTGTCTACACATTTATGCTACACAATAGAAACTGTCACAACCCTGGCCTTTAACATGTGCTTTAAAAGCTCTAATATAATATGTGACTTTCTTCTTTTAGCAACTTGTTTGTGGCACAGCTGATCTGTGTACCTTGGATTGAGAACTATACCACACTACAAAGTCAATTTTGAAATGAAGAAGTGAAGTGCTAATCATTGTCTATCCAAGTTTCCAAGTTGTTTAATAGTTTTAACAACAATTATATATATATATATATATATATATATATATATATATATATATATGACTGTAATTAGTACTTACTGTGAACCAAACTATAAAATAATAATGTTCACCTACAGTAAGCTACTAAAGCCATCTCTTTTACTTAGCTGGTGACCGGTGTCTATACCATCAGAATGAGAAACATGCAGATTCCCACAGGAGACAGGAAGGAAAGATGGAGGAAGGACCACTATCCCTCAGGGATCCTGTGGATTCTTTCTCACACCTCATTTTATTCCATCTTGTAATTTCATGACATGCCCCACCCCCCTTATATTTTGCTTAACAATGACAATTGCTTGGCTTGATCACACACTTCTATGAATTAAGCTAAAGGAAAAGTGTGCATTTTATCTGACAAACTTTTCAGTCCTAGACACATCTGTTTAGAGGAGAATGATCCTGTTTACACATCTGTGTTGATGAACCTTGTCTGTATCCTATCCTTGAGATGAATTAAATGGTTACAAAAACCCATTACAGCTTACAACATAACCAACCAGTATAAGTTCTTTTCTTTATCATTGTTTTACTCCATTATATCATCTTTTTAAGTCATTTATTTCAGGACATGTAATAATATCCATTTCTGCTTTTACGTAAGTGTTAGGTGTTATAACAAAAAGGATCCTGACTATTCTGGATGGGACTTAGACTTTTATTTATACTTGCTTATGCAGACTAAGAACTTACAAAGTATTTGTTAGGTTCAAGAACCAACCAATGTCTCTCATGTATCATAATTACCTAAAAGAAAAATTGCAAATGCTTAGAAAAAGAGAATGTGATTAAAGACCTACAAAGTTTCCATAAAACAATTTGTATAAATGGGATAGTGCTGGTAATATTTTTACACTTGATCTTAGCCAAGAGGCCGAGAAGCGATGGTAATATTTTTAAAGTAAACACAAGAACAGGGAAAAATGCAGGAGAAGAAAATGAGTCTCAAATTAAAATTCAGGTGTGTTGAGGCAAAGCTAGTTTCTTACTTTGGGCATTCTAGTAAGCCCAATTCAGTTTCTCGAAACTTCTTAGCATTTTAAAAATAACTGACTGAAAACATATTTTGCATATTAAATACATGATTTGATTGAATAGGTACAGTTAAATAAATAGATATAATTCTTGTGGCTGACCTGCTGCTGGCTTACTTGGCCCTGTGGCTTCCTATGTTTTAACAGTTTATTATTTCATGAAACACACCCAATGGGCTATAGAATATATTTTGCCCCCTCATATGCTCTTGTTTTTCATAGTTTATGATATAAATGTTCCCCTTCTGTCTATTACTTCCATGTTATTTTTCCCACTGATTTGATCCTCAGCTTTATTCTCTGTTTGTGACACAAATCTCACAGAGATATCTCAAAACATCATTATTTCAAAGTATTATACGGACACCCAAACCTTCCTAGTTTATATTTTAGATGTCTACTTTTTTATTTCACAGAATATATGCAACTAATTGCTGAAATTTTCAATTAGATGGAGATAACACACTTTCCCCTAGTCCTGCCTTATTTCCTCTGTGATAAAATTGAAAAAATGAAATCAATTCAGGTGGTTAATAATACTCAATCTGCCAAAGTTATTCTGTACTTTGTCTTTTAAATATGCCCTAAAATCCTGTAATTTACCCATACTTATGGGCATTGTCATAGTCATGCTAAGATTACCTGATATCTGAGTGACTCTATACTGTCAGGCAAGTCTCTCCACTTCAGATAAGGCATTTCTTTTTAAGTTATTCTCTGTAATGGATTCAGAAAGATACTGATAGCATTTTTAATGACCTCTTTATATCTTTTCACCAGAATATTCCATTTATCATTGCTCATAAATAGCACCAGAGTTGTGGAAATGTGATATTTTGATTATCAAAGATCTTTATATTAAAGGATATCACATTTAGTTTCAGGAATTGCCCCATGAATGCAAATGATTTTAATAATTTTGAACAAGGAGCTCCATATTCCTGTTTTACACAGTGTTTTTTGAATTACAGAGCCATTCCTGTCTTAAAATTTCAAATTTTAATATATCTTCTTATATTTACATTATTTCGGTCTGCATAGCTACTCAAGTCAAGCTTTGTATCCAAACACACATAAACATACAAATATAGTGATTGTTTTATTGATCAGATATGCATATCTACCTAAATTCCAAGACATTACACGCTTAAGCATTCCATTTACAAATATGTTAAGAGATATTTTATAAACTAGAACTTTAATGTTTAGGGTATAGCATCTATCTTTGACTATGATCTCTATTCACAGTTAAAGGGATAGTCTTATACATGTAAGTTTTGTATAGCTATTACTATGATAAATAATGAACCATGTTGCTATATGCCAAGGACTGGGCCCAGTCGGACCCCTCAATCCATAGGAATCAGGTTCTCGGACAGATGGGCATAGAGTCTGCATAATGGCGTGACAGACAGGACACAATGGAGTGTGCTGAATCTGAATGTAGTTTGTCAAATCCAGCATCAGACTTTTTATACAGAAGAAAATAGAGAAGTTAGGTGACATACAGGCAAGGTACAATGAGTTTACCAGATGCTTAATGACTCTTACACAAAACAGAGGAAAGCAAACACAAAGACTGACAAAAACTGGGCAATAAAACAACTGAGATAAAGTCAGCTCTATCTAAGGTCAGCTATAGTCTTAGAAGCCAGGTGTGAGGTCTTTACATTCCCTGGGCAAAGGCTTTCACACCCAAATCATGCTTCTGATTAGGGAGTTCCACTCTAGCTAACCTTCTCATGAATAATGTAATACTCTAAAACCACAGCCCAATCTACTTCCTAAATCATTTTAAATTCCTGTATATGGGAGCAACTTGGCTTTTATTCTAAGTGATAGTGTGTGTGTGTCGGGAGGGGGGGCTTTAAACTAATATTAATGTAGTCTGCCATACATATATGTATGTACATATATACTATAATAAGAATTCTAAACTTACATTGCTAAGCTTGCCCTGAGATTTCTAATTCTATATAGTAGATAGTAATGTCTGATTTCTTTCACTATCTCTCTTACAATACTAGAGGCAATTCTGAATGTCACTGAATAGGCAACATTCTTACAGAATTCCAAGCCCATGGTCGGCTCAAGGACTACCTAGGGCATTGGTGAAGGCCAGGAAGCAAAGTTCAATTTTTACTTAGGTATTTGGTAAGTCATTGCTTGGAGGCACCTATAACAAAACAATACTGAAAGGAAGCACAAAGATCCATTCACAAGGACAAAATTGGAGCATACGTGCTATGGAATGCCACAGTTCCAGGAGACTAAGTTTCAGAGACTAAGTTTCCATGAAACTCTTTGCATCAGGACTGCATCCAGGCTTTTGGCCTGTCATTTGTGTCACTACTGGAGTGGATGTAGCAGCTATATAAGCCTTGTGATAAGGATTAAAATAAATGAAAACTTGAAGTTCAGTTTTCTTATCTTAAAATAGTCCATATTTGTTGTATAAAAGTAAAAGGCAATGAGAAAATGACATTAAAATCTGATCATAAAATCTGTAGGATGAGACATATAAAGCACTTTTGTAAATAAGACATCAGAGTGGTACATGATGTTGGGAAGGTTAAAAAGGAAGCTTTTGCAGATGCAGAAAAATAATCAGATTAGAATGTGCATCAACATTTCCATACTAACTCAGATTACACAATACAAGAAAGATGTAAGAAGAAAATTATGGTTTTATCCTCATAATAAAAACATAACATTGAAATAGATGTGCTACCTGACAAAAGAATAGGGATCCAGAAAAGAATAAAGGGAGTGAGTCAAAGTAATACAGGTTGGGTATGATCAAATTGCACTATTGTGGCACACTGTCTTCTATGATTTCTATTTTATATTTTCCAATGTCTATTCTTATGACATTCTTCAGACATGTTGGACAAACTAGGACTGAGTTGGTGGCATATTTTCTAAGTCTTCTGACAAATGCTATATAAAAAATGACATTCTTTTTTTTTATTTTTTTTCTCTTTATTAGATATTTTCTTCATTTACATTTCACATGTTACCCAGAAATTTTCCCTTACCCTCCCGCGTCCCCGCCCTGCTCCCCTACCCACCCCCTCCCACGTAATGGCCCTGGCATTCCCCTGTTCTGGGGCATATAGAGTCTGTATGACCAAAGGGCCTCTCCTCCCAATGATGGCCAACTAGGCCATNTATTATATGTAAGTACACTGTAGCTGTCTTCAGACACTCCAGAAGAGGGCGCGAGATCTTGTTACGGATGGTTGTGAGCCACCATGTGGATGCTGGGATTTGAACTTATCACCTTCGGAAGAGCAGTCGGGTGCTCTTACCCACTGAGCCATCTCACCAGCCCTACTGATAGCATTTTTAATGACCTCTTTATATCTTTTACCAGAATATTCCATTTATCATTGCTCATAAATAGCACCAGAGTTGTGGAAATGTGATATTTTGATTATCAAAGATCTTTATATTAAAGGATATCACATTTAGTTTCAGGAATTGCCCCATGAATGCAAATGATTTTAATAATTTTGAACAAGGAGCTCCATATTCCTGTTTTACACAGTGTTTTTGAATTACAGAGCCATTCCTGTCTTAATATTTCAAATCTTAATATATCTTCTTATATTTACATTATTTCGGTCCGCATAGCTACTCAAGTCAAGCTTTGTATCCAAACACACATAAACATACAAATATAGTGATTGTTTTATTGATCAGATATGCATATCTACCTAAATTCCAAGACATTACATGCTTAAGCATTCCATTTACAAATATATTAAGAGATATTTTATAAACTAGAACTTTAATGTTTAGGGTATAGCATCTATCTTTGACTATGATCTCTATTTACAGTTAAAGGGATAGTCTTATACATGTAAGTTTTGTATAGCTATTACTATAAAAAATAATGAACCATGTTGCTATATGCCAAGGACTGGGCCCAGTCGGACCCCTCAATCCATAGGAATCAGGTTCTCAGACAGATGGGCATAGAGTCGGCATAATGGCGTGACAGACAGGACACAATGGAGTGTGCTGAATCTGAATGTAGTTTGTCAAATCGAGCATCAGACTTTTTATACAGAAGAAAATAGAGAAGTTAGGTGACATACAGGCAGGGTACAATGAGTTTACCAGATGCTTAATGACTCTTACACAAAACAGAGGAAAGCAAACACAAAGACTGACAAAAACTGGGCAATAAAACAACTGAGATAAAGTCAGCTCTATCTAAGGTCAGCTATAGTTTTAGAAGCCAGGTGTGAGGTCTTTACATTCCCTGGGCAAAGGCTTTCACACCCAAATCATGCTTCTGATTAGGGAGTTCCACTCTAGCTAACCTTCTCATGAATAATGTAATACTCTAAAACCACAGCCCAATCTACTTCCTAAATCATTTAAAATTCCTGTATATGGGAGCAACTTGGCTTTTATTCTAAGTGATAGTGTGTGTGTGGGGGGGGGCTTTCTACTAATATTAATGTAGTCTGCCATACATATATGTATGTACATATATACTATAATAAGAATTCTAAACTTACATTGCTAAGCTTGCCCTGAGATTTCTAACTCTATTTAGTAGATAGTAATATCTGATTTCTTTCACTATCTCTCTTACAATACTAGAGGCAATTCTGAATGTCACTGAATAGGCAACATTCTTACAGAATTCCAAGCCCATGGTCGGCTCAAGGACTACCTAGGGCATTGGTGAAGGCCAGGAAGCAAATTTTTACTTAGGTAAAATATTTACTTAGGTATTTGGTAAGTCATTGCTTGGAGGCACCTATAACAAAACAATACTGAAAGGAAGCACAAAGATCCATTCTCAAGGACAAAATTGGAGCATACGTGCTATGGAATGCCACAGTTCCAAGAGACTAAGTTTCCATGAAACTCTTTGCATCAGGACTGCATCCAGGCTTTTGGCCTGTCATTCGTGTCACTACTGGAGTGGATGTAGCAGCTATATAAGCCTTGTGATAAGGATTAAAATAAATGAAAACTTGAAGTTCAGTTTTCTTGTCTTAAAATAGTCCATATTTGTTGTATAAAAGTAAAAGGCAATGAGAAAATGACATTAAAATCTGATCATAAAATCTGTAGAATGAGACATATAAAGCACTTTTGTAAATAAGACATCAGAGTGGTACATGATGTTGGGAAGGTTAACAAGGAAGCTTTTGCAGATGCAGAAAAATAATCAGATTAGAATGTGCATCAACATTTCCATACTAACTCAGAATACACAATACAAGAAAGATGTAAGAAGAAAATTATGGTTTTTATCCTCATAATAAAAACATAACATTGAAATAGACTTGCTACCTGACAAAAGAATAGGGATCCAGAAAAGAATAAAGGGAGTGAGTCAAAGTAATACAGGTTGGGTATGATCAAATTGCACAACTATTGTGGCACACTGTCTTCTATGATTTCTATTTATATTTTCCAATGTCTATTCTTATGACATTCTTCAGACATGTTGGACAAACTAGGACTGAGTTGGTGGCATATTTTCTAAGTCTTCTGACAAATGCTATATAAAAAATGACATTCTTATACGAGTGCATGACTTCCAAGAAAAAAAAAATGGCATAGTCCAATGAGCATTGATTTTCAGGGACTCATGGCGAGTCTAGAGATGATGCATACATGGTGGTAAAGGTACTTTTAGGCCATTGAACTGACTGCATAAAATACTGTAACAGTAGTGTCCAAAACCAAATTTCAAAGTGAAAACTAATTTAAGCTAGTTTTTCATCAGTAATAATTTATCCAATAGTAGTTAAATTTTCTCTGTGATTAAAACCTTCCATCCTTAGAAGAATCTCCTTAAGAGGTGGAGTGATAAAGAGGAAGTGAACTCCACAGAATATTCTGAAGGAGAAGGTCATTAAGACACAGGATGCTAAAAGGGAGATAAACATTCCATCTTTCAGGAAGCATCCATAATCCCTGGAAGTAAACAACTGAATGTCTTCAGGAAGTCCTTGAAATTTACTAGATTCACCAGAGTAAGTAGTGATGAGAGACACTCTCAAACAGATAAGTGGCTTAGAATAAGCAGAGACCAGCTGAGCTGTTTCGGATGCACTCAAAAATCAGAAGGCTTGTCTTGTGCTGGCAGAAACAGGGACAAAGAAACCCCGCCCGACCACAGGCTGGGATCCATTCCAGTTGGGGCCACCCTGCCATCTTCCTTCTGAGCCCAGCAGAGGCCATTAAGGGCTCCAGAGTGCTCTCCACACCGCAGGACTTCAGGATCACCCCGGGGTCATGGGTGAGTAGTACAGAACATCAGTTTCAAAGAATCATGGAGGGTCTTGTGCTAGCAGGAACAGGGACAGAGAAACTCTGCCTGACCAGAGGCTGAGATCCATTCAGGCCAGGGTCAGCCCCACCATCTTCTGCCTGAACCCAGCTGAGGGCTTCTATGGCACCAGAGGTCACTCTATGCCTTAGGAACCCAAGCACACCCAGGACCTCCTGATCACCTGAGAGCACGTGGACAATAGAAGCAACAGAGCTTGGTCAGGATCCTGTTGGGCCTTCACCCTCAGCCAGCAGGCAGAGCTGAGACCTAGACACTGGACACCTTCCTTGCCAGAGGAGAGTAGGCCTAAAGGGAGAATTCTAACCCCAGGACTCAGGAGATGGATCAGAGCTCCAGACTGCTGGACACCTGCCCTGCTAGAGGAGAGCTTGCCTTTAGAGAGTGCTCTAAGAAGGGCATTAATAACTCACTTAAAGAAATCCACAAGAACACTGCTAAACAGGTAGAAGCCCTTGAAGAGGAAACACAAAAATCCCTCAAGGAATTAGAAAAGAACACTGCTACATGGGTAGAAGTCCTTAAAGAACTGCAGGCAAACACTGCTAAGCAGGTAGAAGAAAAACAAAAATCACTTGAAGAATTACAGGAAAACACAACCAAATAGGGGATGGAATTGAACAAAACCACCCAAGATCTAAAAGTGGAAGTAGAAACAATGAAGAAAACCCAAAGGGAGACAACTCTGGAGATAGGAAAGAAATCAGGAATCATAGATGTGAGAGATGGAAGAGAGATGGAAGAGAAAGTCTCAGGTGCAGAAGATTCCATAGAGAACATGGATACAACAATCAAAGAAAATGCAAAATGCAAAAAGATCCTAATTCAAGACATCCAGGAAATCCAGGACACAACAAGAAGACCAGACCTATGAATAATCGCAGTATATGAGAATGAAGATTTCCAACTTAAAGGGCCAGAAAGTATCTTCAACAAAATTAGAGAAGAAAACTTCTTTATAATTAGCAATATTGTGAACACTAAGTATGGTTTAATAATGCAGTGTATACAGACTCTGAAAGGTGAATAATGATGAAGTGGAGAGGTAAAGACAACAGCTCTACATCCTTGGTAACAATATTGTTTCCAGGCTGTAGAACCACAACTCAATAAGCCTCTTCTAAAAGTTAGAGTTATGTATCTTGAAGTGACTCTCAGCGTAAATTTTCCTCAGAGGTAGGATGTTGAATGGATGTAGGAAGACTAGATTCACAGTTGGTAGTGTCTTCGGTACCACCTGCTGTGGTCACCTGTAAACAATGAAGTAGGCAGAAGCTCATCACATCTAACTGAAGTTAGCTGAATCTCCACCTGCTTACATCAAATATGTGCCATGGGAAAGTAATATACTTTTGGTGTGATTTGGCATTGTTAATGCAATGTAGCATAACTGCCCTGTTATACACGAATGAAGATAACAACTGAGTTTACAGGACAATCTAATGTGAAATAGAGTAATAATAGAGCAATAGGTGAACAGTGTTCTGAATAGAGATGTCACAAGCAAAGAAACTGGCAGCATTCAAATTTCCCACAAAGTACTCAGAATTAATGACGCACTTAATAAACCATCACTGGATTATTCTCAAAGAATTGTGTCTGTGTGTGTGTGTGTGTGTGTGTGTGTGTGTGTGTGTGTGTGTGCCTATTGAGAGCAATGAACAGAACTGGTGAGAGTCTTGAGGGAATGTGGCAGGGGGTAAATGGGGAAATTTCAGTGTAAAGGATTGGACAGAGAGAGACTGTTCTTTGAGGTCTTGCAGATACTCGCCTCCCTGTCCCTTTCTGGAGCTTGTGTCCTCTTCAATCTGTAGGGATACACAAATCAGATGTTGCCCTCTTAAAAACCCTTCAAATGGTGACTTTGGCATCTTTTATCATCCATATGTGATTTCAATTTCAATAGTGGACAGGAAGGTTGAGTTGCATAAAAATATTTAGCCAGAGAAAGTTCTTTAGTAATACTAATTATCCCATTCACAAACTAGTAGAAGGCTAAAATATTTTAAAATATTCACTTGAATAGTTATATTTGCACAAAAGCTTTCCTGTTTTTTTGTTTATATGTATCTGTGTGTGAGAGAGAGAGAGAAACAGAGACAGAGAGAGAAAGGCAGAAAGAGTGTATGTGTGTGTATATGATCACGTACATGCATGTGTATGCCACATGCCTGTGTGTGCCAACAGAGACTAGAGGAGGATGTCAAATTCCCTGTCACTGGAGACACAGGTAGTTGTAACCTGAATGCCTTCATTCCAGGGACTCATCCCAGGTCTTCTTGAAACGCAGCTTCACCACCTGCCATTTCTCAAGACCCCGCAGCTAATTTTTATGAATATAAACAATGAGCACACATTTCATCAAATGTAACTTTTGAATACTATCAAAAAATTTTCAGGCAGTATTTTCTCTTGATAACATAGTTTCAATCAATGCATTCTTGTTCTTAAATAAGCAATGATGGCCTTAAACTTCTCTAAAGTTATCTTCAACTCCTTTCATTGCTTAAGACCCAAAATGTATATTATATGCTATTATTGTATCATTGTTTTCTTGAGGTATTAAAGACTACTATATAGAAAAATATTCATAAGAAAATTTACAATGTAATCGACTTATCAGTCTTAATAACAACAGCCAATTACTGTTGATTGTTTGATGATTTAATATTTATGAAATTTTTCTATAAAGAATCAGACTTTCAGAATATAAATCAAAACTATTCGGGCTTATCATGTTAGACATTTTTACTTTTTATTAGTTATGAAATACATTCAGAATTTTTAATGTGATTTTTATGTAGCTGAACATTTCTATATATGCATGTACCCTACGGATATTAGAAATAGAAATTCAAAAAAATAATAATAAGTTCCAGATTGTCTTGAAGCATAAACATAAGGAGTGAAATTTTACCTTTGGCTATTTTAATGCAAATCTGAGCTTATTCATGAATACATTATTTTTATTGTTATGCATCTGAGATTGTCTGTATCAGAAGCAGACTGTTAGCCCACTTATCCTGAGGACATAAAAATTACAAATATACTAGTGAGAACATATTTTGGATCTTTTTCCTCTTTTTCAGGTATTACAATATTTTAGTTGGTAACTGATTCTTCAAGCATCTTGTAATTCTCTCCAGCTCTCAAATGGCTGTGCCATGAAGTGCCTATCATTCTGATGTAAACCAATGCAGAACTTGGATACATAGCCCCAGCAGCCTTCTTCTCCATGGTTATCAGATTTATCAAAATGACAGAATTTATCAGTGAGCTCAGTGAATCACTAGCTAATTCTATAAAGTGATATTTTCTCCCAGGTAATTGATAGTTTGTTTAAAAATCCCGAGTTTAGCAAAAGGAGGTATTATGTAGATAACCCAAACATTCAGTATTTTACCCTAGACTTCACTTTCTCGCTCTATATATATTATGTGTGTGTGTGTGTGTGTGTGTGTGTGTGTGTATATATACACACACACAAATGTGCACATGCATGTGTTTTATGATATTGTAATTTTCAAGTAGCTTGTATTCTATTGCATAATATATTTCCTTACTGCTATAATGCCAACATACAGATAGTACAGATAACACCTAAACATGCTATCTATTAAGAAAATGTTCCAGCTTTCATTTTCTCTCTAAAATAGAAGTACTTTAAGAATGTGTAAAAATCATTTTTAACAATCCTTCAGCTCATATTAACCTCCAATGTCTGTGCATTGGGATGTTGTAATATTCAGAGTATCACACTTTCTTGGTGCTTGTTTTCATAGATCCCTAAACATCATTGTAGATCAATGCTTCTGGAATGATGTACATACATGCTGGATGTCCCGTCAAGGACAATGTTACTTAACGTGCCTTGCAGTAAAGAGTGATGACATAAGTCACAATCAAAGTGCTATGGCTTAGTACTACTCAAGATAGCTAACAGTTCCTGAGCAGTCATGTGTACCAGGTAAAGCCTGTTTTATATGAAACATTTGCTTTAATCCTTTACTCAGCTCTATGGCTTAAACATCATTACTGCTTCTCATTTGCACAAAGGATAGTAGGTTTTGAAAGATTAAATCATTATTTTTAATTTCATAGTTTGTTTTTCTGAACAATGTAGCATTCCACTCTCTTCGGTTTCAGGTTTACTTGAGTTGCGAAACTGCATTTGTTCCATTACTGATAGAAAATTAAAACCAAGCTTATATTCTCTTTGCCATGATGGCATATAAATCAGCACATCATAATGTTGTTGCCAGGGACAACAATATTTTTGTGCTCATTATATGGTTATAATGTTAAAATCAATAGAAGAGTTACTGAAAGAGAGTTACAATATTCTTAGGCTTCTCTCATACTTATGTTTGAATCATCAGACAATAGGCTTTAAAGAATATGAGATAATAGGTCATTCTATTTCTTTACATAGAGCACACTTATTCTTTTCAGATATAAATTAGTGCAATCACATTAAATATCATGCACTGTGTGCAGAGTTGGGTAATGATCTCCATCAAATAATGAGTGCAGAGGGTACACTTCACTCCAAGTGCCTTCTGTTCCAGCTGTTTCTACTTATCTTAATTTTCCTAATTGGGTTACAATTAGGCTGTGAATGAGATGTTAACATGGGAATTGAAGCTATTCGACAAAAGGGTTTACTTCTTTTATTGTTTTGTGGTTCTTAACTTTCAGAGGCCTGTTTCATGCTACATGTTAATTAAAAAATATTACGCTATAGTTTAGACTAGCTAATGGCATATAAAGAGTAGCCTATTTATTCAGCCATAGATTTAAGAATTAAGGTGTAAGCATGATAGAATGTTATTTGAAAGCATTATAATACTTCATATTGGTCTCTGGTCTCATTTTGAGTTTCGATTTTACTTACTAATGTGAAAGCTGTCGGCTGGCCAATATTGGAATTGAAATGGTGAAAGTGAGGGGTTTGTGGCTACTTAGAAGTCATTGCTATTCAGAGTAAAATACTCAGACCCAGTGTACTGGCTAGGTTTGTGTCAACTTGACACAGCTGGAATTATCACAGAAAAAGGAGTTTCAGTTGGGGAAATGCCTCCATGAGATCTAGCTGTGAGGCATTTTCTCAATTAGTTATCAAGGGCCCCTTGTGGGTGGGACCATCTCTGGGCTGGCAGTCTTGGGTTCTATAAGAGAGCAGGCTGAGCAAGCCAGGGGAAGCAAGCCAGTAAAGAACATCCCTCCATGGCTTCTGCATCAGCTCCTGCTTAAGTTCCAGTCCTGACTTCCTTTGGTGATGTACAGCAGTATGGAAGTGTAAGCCGAATAAACCCTTTCCTCCCAACTTGCTTCTTGGTCATGATGTTTGTGCAGGAATAGAAACCCTGACTAAGACACCCAGACAGAGAGCATGTGTAATATATGGGAGTATGCTGAGATAGCAGAACTCAGGCCCCACTTTAGTGTTGCTCTATCCAAATCAATTTCAAGATACCCAATATATACTTTGTAAACTTATGCTAAAATGTAATTGTAATGACACTAAATTTTAAAATGTCATTCCCTCTTGTACTTTTATTATTATTAAGAAATTATGATACCACCTTACTAATATACTATGAAACTACCAATACTTTATAATTTTTAAGAGTTAGAAATTTTAACATGAATACTATAAGAAGCTTAAGTGTCAAAGGGTTTCACTGAGAATAGGGTATTATGCTGGGCTTTTAACCTGTTTTTTTTAAAAAAAGCTAGATCATGCCATTTGTCCTCTGCCTGTCCTCTTCTTCACCCTCTCTTTCTCTTGCTTGTTTGTCTAATATGAGATATGGCCTTAACCTGTATCCCAACCTGACCTTGGTCAGGTTAGTTTTGAGCAGACGTGATTCTCCTGCATAAGCATCGCAAGTGCTGGTTTATAAGCCTGGCCACCACACTAGCCGACAATCTAATTTTCTGAACCTTCTGTGAGCGGTACCATAAATTTTAAAAGTGAAGTAGAAAGGATTTCAAATATCTAATCTCACATTTTTGACAGTTCTTCTAATAATTAAAGCCACTTTATGTTCTACTTAAGTAATTGCACTTTAGCAGTTTAAAAAAATAATTAGTAACTATTTATTTATTTATTATTTTTGGAGTAACTCATTACTGCAGAACACATGCTTTGTTCCTCTTACTGAAGTAGCCCCATACAAACAGGAAGAGCATTTTCTTGGGAAGCGTTACAGCTGGATGATTGATTGTTGCTGCTCACTGTTATGGTCCTCACATCAGTGAACAATCTAGTGCTAATATTATTTTATATTGCATATAATTATAAACAATAAGTATTACAACTACACAGATTCTTGTTTTTCTAGTTCTCTTCAATTTTTGCTTATTTAAAGGAATTTTTTCAAAATACCTAGCAAACTTTTGAAAATGTATGAAATATAGGAAGTAGAAGATATTTTCTATGTTTTCAGTACTACTGAAAACTTACAATTATTTTACATGATAGTGACTTTAAAACATTAAGGTTATATTATATATTATAATAATTTTAAGAATTGTAAATGGAGAAAATGTCTATTTATCATAATACTTTGCCTACCTTTTCTCAGCTGCTATGTCTGAATTTGGCTGTGGAACAATATCTGGAATATTAGTTTTGTGCTAACCTAAATTTTCCTTGTGGTTTGATCTTCTTGGATGCATTTTTACTCCAAAAATTAAATTCTGTATATTTTTCTGATTTCAGATATCTTACAAACTGTAATATTCTCAATGAGGTATGTCATGACCCCTACCTTCAAATCTTTCTACATGAGAATGTGAAATTCACAGGAATATGGTGAGCAATATTTTAATGTATTAGTCAATTTGGCTTGCAAATATCTTAATGAGAATTTTTGTGTGTATGTTCATAAGACATTTTGTGTCTTTGTTTTTAAGATAATAAAGATATAATTTTCTTCTTTGTCTAGGTTTTTGTATCTAGGTTTGTCCGGTTTTGGTATCAGAATGATACTCACTTCATAAAATTTGAAATGTCACCACTTTATGTGTTTTAATGAAATATATGTGTTTTATTTTGAAATATAGGTGTTAATTCGTCTTTGAAAGATCTGGTAAACTTTTGTACTGTATCACACTGTATCCATCTGGCCATAGACTTTGGGTGAGGTATTTATGCCTGCCCTCCATCACTGGTTATGTGAGGGTAATATTTAAATTATTTCCATAACCTTGTTTTAATGTTAGTAGGATATATATATATATATATATATATATATATATATATATATATTCATGTTTTCCAGTTTAGTGAGATAAAGATTTTAAAGTATATATTTACGATTTTCTGAATTTCCTTAGTATCTGTTGTAATCTTTCCATTTTCATCTCTGATCTTATAAATGCAGGTCTTCTCTGTCTTTTCATAAAGGTTGTTGATAGATGCTGAGAGACACTGGATTTTATTTAAGGATGTGGCCTTCTCAAGCAGACCCTGCTCCAGGGCAACCCCACATTCAAGGGTATTTGAGCAGTCAAGAGAAGAGAGAGAACAGAACATTGAGTGGGTGTGGATGTTGGTGGATCTGGTAATAGTTTGATGAGTGAGGTTAAATATTCTTGAAATACTTTGAATGAAGTTCTTAAACAATTAATAAATATAGCATTTAAAATTTTAGAGGCAATGGTAATAGAAAATCTGAATTTATCACAGCCAACTAAGATCATACAGCTGAAAATATAGGCAACCATATCCTATGTTGTTTGTAAAATGTGTTTTTTTTTAATTCTTTATAAACATTATACTGTGGATTAGTTGAAATAGATTCGTGTTCTTTCTAAATCTATGCAACACTTATTAGAAAATACAATTAATAGTTGAAACTGGTAATGGGAAGAAATGGCAAGAACTAAACCTATTTCAGTGGAGTTGGCAACCTGGGTGCTGGACCCCATGAGGAAAAGATGTCGACGGATGAAGGTGTATGTTGGGTTCTTTTTCTTTGTATTATATGTGGCTTTAAGCAAGAAGTCATTTACTGAGTAAATGGTCAGAAATCTATCCATTCTCTAACAGGGTAACCTCAATTAAAATTGATAATTCATATTAGTAATTCCAATGTCTGTTAAAATATCAGACAGTGTGCCATTTGAGGCTGTGACCTGGTGAATGTGAAAATGGCCCCACCAGGCATTACAGTACTGACTCAAAGGTAAGGGGGGCATCTGACCTGAACTCTGAGGTCAGTGAGAACGCAAGAAAGCTTTTGCATTACCAGCTCCATTTTTTTTTCCTAATCTTAGAGGGAAAAATGTGTTGTTGTTGTTGTTGTTGTTGTTGTTTTTTCTTCTCTTTTTTTTAAAATTTCTGTTCAAGGAACATTATGGACTCTCAGTGATACCCCCCACTCCCCCCAAAAAGAAAAAAAAATCCTCAGCCTCAGTGAAAACATTTATTTTCTTTTCCTCTGAAGTGGAGATCAAGAACAAACAAGGCCTCGCGTTTTTAAAGGTGAGGAGCAAATGGCTTTCTGTTGGAAGTACATGGTGATATTTGGAAAAAGTCAACAAAAATGACATGAGAACCAAGGCATAAGATTTAGAAAGAATTTTGTTTAGTTGGTATGTTTTGTTTTGTTGTTGTCTATGTGGCATATAGAAATTATTGCTTATCATGTGAAAATGTTTTATTTCCTTATGATACCATATTTTCTTTGTCATTTGTTTTTACAATACCTATTAAGAATTCTATTAGGAAAAGAACTTTGATATGTGTGGATCCTTCCTCATCAAACTATATTTTACAAGGCAGATCTGTATTTATTTCATACTTGAGACTATAAGCCTTATACAAAGTTAAATGATATTGTAAGCTGAAATTTTTTTCCTATTACTTTAACTTTCATAAGAATTACCCATGTTTTTTATTTTTTTTTCTGGATTGTTTGTTTGTTTGGGTTTGTTTGTTTGTTGTTGTTATTGTTGTTGTTTTTGCTTTTTATTTTGATAATCTTTATTCTGTCCTACTATTAGTAGCTCATTTTGCAGGCAATAAGATTATTTCTTATTGCATGAAGCATTTAGGTGAACTAACCCAACATAAGTTTGCTAGTGTATATCACTGACTTTGCATAGATCAAGTTACAATTGTTGGTTTTGAAGATCATTGTGTATGTATGTTATTATATTCATAACATATAATAGAACATGGTTGTAAAAGTTGAATGTGGGAATCTCAAAATAATGTCACTGCTCTCAGCGAGAATAGGCATGCAAATGAGCCTGCAAGTACTCAAACCATTGGTTAAAAGAAGCTGTAAATGCAGTCCATTTGATTCTACACAAGTACATCATACAACATTTCTGAGAGAGTGCATTTTTCCAGAGAAAAAAGATAGATGCCAAGTGACAGATTCCAGTGATGCCTTATAAAAATAAACTTAAGATAAATGTCAATCAATACAAATTCTCTGTTTCTCTGCCAATAAAATGGGGATATTTTTAGTTGTGTGTAACATAATATTATCTTACAGCATCACTTCTGAGATAATCCCCAAGGATTTCTGGAAACTCAGTTCTGGCCATTCTAAAGATGTTATGTATTGGGTTTTGTCAATTACAGCTTAATTTGAGACCTCCCTAGAGTTTTCTACATTGCTTGGAGATGAGTTCAGTTTAAGTCACCCTAAATATCCTTACTGGGCTGCGTAGCCAGTAAAGAGAACAATACTAAAACACATTAAGCATTTGCTCAACAATGTTGAAAACAAGAAGCCATGTACATGCTTACCTATCTGCTTTATGGTCTGAGAACACAGTCTGCTCTGTGCATTTGAGAAATGAAGCTGGGCTATATCAAGAAGTGACAGACCAGTCTTTTATGCTGTGGTCTTTATGTCAGTACACAAATATGAGAGTCCTCTCAATTGCTGAATCCTGTCCTTTCTCAGACAAGGTTGATGAGCCCATTTAAATAATATATTATTACTTTAATGCTCCTTTCTTTGCACTAACCTGGACTTAGCTGCATTTGAAACATGGAACATTGGAATAGTAATAAAACATTTGATCTTTTTCCAGGGTTGTTCAGAATGTGAATGATTTTGAAAACATCATATTTCAAAATGTGAGGGAACACAATTTCTAAAGAAATAAGTGTTTACCATCTGTCATTATTCTATATGACAGGACTTTTTTACTTCAATACTTTGGCTGTGTTGAGGATTAACATCATAGTATTTCCGGAAACCTGCAAATAAGAATATTCTCAATGCATTAGCAAGTAGTTGTTCCCAATTTAAAGATGATAATTTAAGTTCATATTTGAGGAATAGTCACTATAAGAATCTAAAAGTGCCTAGTTGGCTTTGCTTCACTAATATTGTAATAATTGAACTTTAAAATACCACCTACTTAAATAAAGGCAAAGAGCTTGCAGTTTTAAAATAACCATCACTGATAGGATTCTTTCTGCTGCGGGCCAGCAGAAAGAATGGAAACAGGCAACCTCCTGATGCAGGAGATAGGGGCCCTCTAGAATGTAGCTGAGACTTGGGAGGTGAGAGACTCTCAGGACTCAGAGGGAGGGATCTTAGATGAAATGCCCAACACTGACAAGAAGGAATATATATATATATATATATATATATATATATATATATATATATATAATCTACCTCCCATCAAAAGACTGGGCATCAAGTGGAAGGATGGGGTTGTCATCACACAGTCTAAAACTCTGACCCCTAACTGTCCCTGTCTAAAAGAACTGCAGGGAAAAATGGAGAAGAAACTGATAAAAAGGAGGTCCAGTGACTGGCCCAAATTGGGATCCAGCTCAAGGTGAGGCTCCAAGGTCCGACACTATTACTGATGCCAACCAGGCTGCATAGACTAGCTCACCTGAGGTTCCAGACACATATACAGCAGAATAATACCTGGTTTGTCCTTAGTGAGAAAAGATGTGCCTAGCCCATCTAGGTAGTGGGGACATCCTTTTGGAGAGAGAGGAGGAATGACATAAAGAACTGTTGGAGGGTGGACCAGGAGGGGATAACGACTGGATTGTAAAAAAAAAAAAGATTAAAGAATAATAAAAATATTGCTTTATTTAATTATTTATAGCCTATGTGTGCCCCCAAAGAATTAGTTTTAGTGATTTCTTGTATTGTACAGTAATATCCTCTCAGCATAAGAACCACAGTCTTCAGAGCAAGTAGGACTACTTGAAAGAAACATTGGAGACTGGGCCTGTTGACAATTGATGGATCCTGGTAAAAAGAAGGGTGAGGAAATGTCACTGGACCCTCACCTGAGATGCTAGCCACTACCTCACATGCCTCTGGGTCATTTACATGTAATTCTGCCCTAATTACATGAGATCTAGTCTCTAATGTCAGAACACAGCCCCAAAATAAAGATGTGCCAGAGGAATTGTGACTGCTTGTGAAAAACTCCAAGTAAATAAGACAAGAGCCTGATGACATCATTTTGTTCAAAAGCATGGAATTGTTTTTGGAATGTGCTTTTGTGGCCCCTTGGGTTTAGAGAATAGGAGTGAGTTCACTTAAGATTGTTCATTACAACTGGCTATTGTTATTTGTTATTGTTATTGTTATAAAAACATATTTATGCCACATACAGCTTGCACTTGGGATTATATACAGCTTGAACTCATGAGACCTTTCTTAAGCCTCAGAGTATAAAATGCTTGATGCGCTGTGTAAAATTGCCTATTGCACGAGATTTTAGTCCATCTTAATTTTTGGCTTCATTCTCAGAGGTTACATTGCCTGTAGCATGATAAATGAAATTCTGGTAATCTAGCATATGTAGACTTAAAATTTACTTGAAGGGAAGACTCCATCTGTTCAGCTATGGGGAAGTCATTGTCATGCTGGGGTAAACATTTGTAGGGGTGGATGTTTTGGAGTCACTGGAGCTTTTGTGACCAACCTCTGAGATTCATGCTTTGGAAACAACAACAACAACATCACTGGTTCTCTCAATTGGACTTTTTTTTTTTTTTTTGAGAATATACTTTGGTGTATTGTTGCTGTTGCATAAAAAGGGTAGATATCTGTTTACATCTTTTCCAGGAAAAAATTCTGTTATTTTCCTAAACAATCCAAGCTTGTCCTTTCTAAAGTCCATGTTAGCATTGGAAAGTGCCAATATTATTTTAAAGCAAAAATATAAGCAAAATTTTGTATTAAGTTATCATGAAATTAAAGAATATTATGATGGCCACACTGACTGTGAAATTTCCCACTGGTAATAAATAATCATACTGGGGTATATTTGTGCTCTGTATAGATACAACATGAATAGATACTACCCGTAGAGTTTTTAAGGTTTGAAATAAGAGCACAAACAAAAGAGATCAGTAAAGAGAGTTCATTATCTTTATTCTTCTATATGTATTAAACACCACCATTGTCTTATGTTCATTAATCTGCAGACCCACATCAACAATGACTTCCCATTTCTTTTAGTAACCTACATGGTAATTCAACTGTGATGCCTCCATCCTTACAATTAATCTATACTTTATACAAGCTGCCAATGTTTTTTGTCTTTAAAAATTCAACTATATTTTAAGTAAAAAATTCCAAATACATTCAAGTACAAAGAAACTAGTCTGCAACAGTCAGTTGTTTATGTGTTATAGTTTTTTGATAGATGAGGTATGACTTAGCTAGGTCTATCAGCATGTAAAAAAGACAATATTTATTTCTCTTTTTCTATAGGATTCTATCAGCATGTAAAAAAGACAATGTTTATTTTTCATTTCTATAGGATTCTATTTTAGAATTATATTTATGGATACTGAAGGTCCAGCTCATTCAGTGAGGACAAGTTGGATAAATTTGAGTGGTGCTTGCTAATAAGAAATAATCTAATATGTTCTCTGTACCATGATCCATGTAAAACCAGCTTATAGTAATTATGTTTAGATTACCAATAAAGATAAACCTATAGCAATATGCTGGGTCTGGCAGGGATGCATAAGGGGAGGTGTGACACAGTTCCTACCCCTGGGGCATCACCAGACTATTGATCCCCATGATCCCCACATGTGCTGATGGATGTTTTTGCCCTGAAGCTGATCTGCTATCTTTACTACTCTATTTTTAATCTTTCTTTCTAGAGAATATACTTCCCCATCATTACTCAGAGATAATCAGACCATAGTAATTGAAACAGATGCAGTTTTCAGAAATGAGGACTGGAGATGATCATGAGGCAGTGGAAGACAAGGAACAGTCCTTCCACTTGGCCTTTAGAGCCATGAAAATAGATCTAGACAACATGACCACAAAGGCCATAAAAGCCTACATGGACCTTTGTAGAAATAGCCAGGGTGAACTTGAGAACATTATGAATAGAGAGTCAAAGTGAATAGAGAACAAAATGAATAGAGAGTCATTCTCAGGCATGAGAAGGGAGAAAGCAAAAGAATGAGAAGGAAGAAGGAATTAAGCTGAAGAATAAAGAATACTGAGAATTGTCAGGGAACAGTAAGAGTACCTGAACTAGCAGCTCGCATCTACTACTAACTCCAAGTCATGATTGAGTGAGCATCATTCCCATTCCCTCCTTTCTCAGGATGCTCCTCACACTGAGGCTCTACCTTGGCAGCAGTGTCAGAAAGTACAACTTGGAAAGTAAGTTAAGAATGTAGAGGACTTTTAATCCAGCAACATGGTTGCTCTGGCAAGGGAATCACATCCAAAGCTAAGGTCCAGCCAGAATGGAAACATGCCTTGGGTTACAGTATGATCTGGCTAGAATACAGGTATGTCCTTATTGCATACCTATTATGCCTAATAACAAAGACAAGGTTAATTTTGTAGAAGGAATCAGTTTCATTTGAATGTGACATATAATTGAAAGGTAGACAAAGTGATGAATCAGAGAAAGATTTGACGGAATATGTCAGCTAGGATAAGCTCAACCAACATGAGAACAGCACAGGAAAGAGAGACTCCTTAAGAGCTGCAAGAAAGTGGTGGTGTGTGGTAGGTGATGCATAGTGTATGATGTGTGTATATGACAGTTTTAATAGGTCAGTTTTACAGAGACTGGTTGCAGAAAGAATAAACTATACATAAGTGAAGATGGGATGAGTCAGAGAATGAGAAATGTATAACATATTGCCAAATTTAATATTAGGTAAGGCAGAGCAATTCAGTCAGATGCTGGGGGAGTCAGGATACAGTCATCTTGGAAGATAACATTGTACAGTGGCTAGGAACTTCCAGGTCTGGTTCTAGGACTAGAACAGAGGGGACAAAAATGCTCTGGCCTCAGACCAAGCCATGTATTAGTACCTCTTGTGCACAATTCTCATTTCATCACTTCATCTGAGGAAAGAAAAGCTATGTTTACATAAGAACAAAATAATGCTGATGTATTTTGTTCATAAATCAGAAGACTAATGGAGAAATGCAGGTTTCCAAGTCACCTACAAACCCAGGCAATTTTGGTATATAAAAGGAAAAAGACCAAACAGGGCAAGACTGTAGTATTTTTCATTATAACTAAAGCTAAAACATAAAACTCAAAGGGCATAAGTCATAGTGTACATATCTGAGGTCCCTAATGTCCTGACAAATGAAGAGCACATATATTTTAATGGGTTATTCAATATATTGTGAAATTTTAGCTGAGTCTGTGTGGATGATGACTTCCACACTCCTTCCTGATTCATGAGTGGTGAGCCTATCAATATGCCACACTTCACTGTTTGACATGCTTCTAAGTGCAAAATATCCTTCCATCAGGAACAAAATAAATAGGCTTCAAAACAGTGGGTTAAACAGAATTTTGCACTGCTTGGGATTCTTTTCTACTCTGTAAAAGTAATTTCATATTTAATATAAATATATCATTAGGTAACTTTTCTCATCTGTATGGCTTTGTGTAGCTCAGTGCACAAAATGTTCACTTTTCCTTGAATTTGTCTGATGCAAGTGGATTTATAATAGCATAAATACATTAAGGGAGTGGCTGTTTCATAGTTTAAAAGTTGCTAGCATAAACATTTCTCATAACAGGATGACTGAAAAAGAACTTGTGCATTTATTTTTTATGTAAATGTTTTTCTGTATATAAACAAATACAATGAAAAGAATAATTAGACTCATTGCCTTAACAATATTATTTCTTAAAAGTATAACATAAATATCTGATAATAATTGACAAAAATGAGTTGACCAATACATGTTTATATATAAAAATATCTGAATTGATTATATACTTGAAAAGAAAAAAGGAGTGACCGCCTAATATAACTTTGAAATATCTGTGGTATTTCAATTTATTGAAATTATTGCTAATATACAAAACTCATATTAAAGATTTTGAAATTTATGACTCTGATGTTGCCTGTCACTGATAATATAAAAACATCTGATGTTTTGCTTCGTTTGTGATAATGAGATTATTGCTAAATATCTATTAATAAACCCATAAAATAATCAAACATTAAAGACATATTAATATATATATATATATATATATATATATATATATATGCCTAGCATTCTCACAGATAGGGCTTCACATCTCAATATCAGAAATATAAATTATTTAATAAATTGAATGACTAAAAATCAGAAATATTACTTTAAAATTTAGGGCCTCTAGAAATACCTCAGCAGTTAATAGCGCTTGCTAGTCCTCAGAAGATCCGAGTTCCATCCCAGTTCTCAAAATTGATGATGCACAGTTTCAGGAGACCAGATGAACTCTTCCAGCTTCTTCAGATACCACACATATACATGTGTACACACATACATGCAGGCATTCAAGCTTGGAAGCATGTAGTGAGTATATTGGGAAGATTTGTTGGCCTTTTTACCTTTCAGAAACTTCTCTCAGCCTTTACCATAAATTTCTTTGTTCATCTTCAAATCCAGTGAAGGCTAGTTGAATTTTTCTTGTGGCACCATCTCTCATGTTCTTATATGCCTGCACTTTTTCTTTCATATTTTGACTCTTGTTAATATATTATGTTCAGCAGCTAGTCTAGAACAACTCTTTTTATACTAAGGTTAATTAATTAGCAACATAAATTGAATCTGTCCTCATCCCATTTGACCTGTGACACATCTTCTATTCTGAGGATTAGGGTATATGATAGATTTGGGAGTGGGGAATATTCTGACGGCCACATTCATTATGTACTTATGTTACATGATTTGTAGCTATATATGTGCCTGTAGTGTGTGTGTATGTATGTGTGTGTGTATATATAAGATATCTCAATCACAAGAAATCAAACTAATTATCTATTATACCTTGAGCATTTATTAACTCCAAGTTTGCCTGTAGAGCACAAGAAAAAGTCAATCATTAAAGTACTTCTTACTGAAAGATCCTGAGAGAGAGTGAAAAATTATGTAAGCCCCTAGACTTGTGTCCAAATGGACCTCACTAATGGCATGGAGTAAAAGTTTAACTAGCCCCATTGTTCCAGGATGTACTAACAACAAAGTAGAAGTTTAACTTGCCCCATTGTTTCAGGAAATGTTCGTACAGAATACTCTAACCATTCCTTGAACCTGTTATGCTTGCCAAATGTTATAGCCCAATGCCAGGTGTTTGTGGTTTCTGCCTTAATAAACCCCTTACCCCTTGAGCTCAGGGTTGGGCATAACAGCAACTGTCTCTGGGTTTGGCAGGTGCAGAAAATACACATACTCACAGATTGTATTCTAGTCATTGATAGAGGGATTCTTATTGGAAATCACTATGTGATCAGAACCTGCATCAAGTCACTCTGTCTGCTAAGACTGAAATGCCCATCAGGAAGGGGAAATGATGGTCAGGAGGAGCATCAGAGGGTTACTATGACTTCAGCCATGAGTTGTTGATATTTTTAGGTTCATAGAGACTATACTGCTATTATTGTCATTGAATAATTCACTTGTTGCTACAATTTAAAGTATTAAATCTTCAAGAGTAAACTTGGAAGTCCTTTAAGACTGATTACATTTTATGATAGTTTTCTGCCATTATTCTGGGACACTGGCTGTGTTTTTGTTGTATTTGTTTCATTTTAATTCTCCTCCTAACAAGGAGGTACATTTAAATCCAATTTAAGTAAACATATGTATTTTTTTTCTCCAAAAGTTAGCTTTTAACTGAAATGGCATAAATTGTATCCTGCATTAGAAAGTAGAGAAATTGTCCTTCAATGTGTATTATAAAAGTAAGTCAAAATCAAATTCGTTTTTTTTTCCTTTTTATTTCTATTTGCAAAATATGGTATTATTTGGATAACCCAACTTAAAGTAAAATTATCAGCCTGAATGCCAATCATAATGAAAGACCCACAATGTGAGGACTACCCCACATTCTGAATCAGGAGAAGTGACACCCCAAATCACTCACAGGAAATGGCCTTGATGCAAACCACAAGAGGACTTTTATTCCCGGCATGCTCTGGGACCCACAGTCGTACACCAAGCATCAGTAAAGGACCATGGGCCCTGAGTAGCTGGGACAGAGAACATTTAAAGGAAGAAACCACAACTCAAGGGGGTGGGGATGGCGTTGTTGGAAAATACCAAAATACCAGTTAAGAGTCACAAGGGAATGGGAGTCAAGATAGTTTCTATGAGTCTCTAACAATAGCACCTTTGCATAGTGGGTTCCAGGAGTGGTCAGGGTAGGTCAGGGTGACTTTCTTTGAATGAACACACCCCAACCCCTGGAAGCAGGTGGGTGGAGGAATGTTGCTATCTGTTTTATGATTAGCAAGCCTTGGAGCATTGAGTCACAAAGATCACATTCTTAAGGCTTGGCCTAAAGGCCTAGTTTTGTTTGTTTGTTTGTTTGTTTTATGTTATACTTTTTCAATAACAGGATAGATAATGGTAGTATAGCATCAATGGAAAAAGAAAAACAACTGAATAAATGATACTGTTAAGGCTTATAAGGCGAGATGTGAAAACATCCACCAACAATGTTTCTCAATTAAAAAAAGAATTTCACCTCCAAAAAAAAAATCTTCATTAAAAAAAATTTTATTTATTACTATTGGTGTGTACCTGTGTGTATGAGGTGTATATGTGTGAGTGCAGACAAGCATTTGCCATTCTGTGTGTATAGGTCAAGAGAAATTTTACAACAGTTAGTTCTTCCTTTCCTCTTGAGGTTTGAGAATCAAACTGGGTTGCCAGGCTAGCAGGGAAAGTAGATTTGTGGCTCAGTCACCTCACCAGTGCCACAGACTAACGCCTTCTGGGTCTCCTATCTGTGTGGAAAGGGTTCTGGTTGTAGGTGGGCAAAGGAGTCGGAGAAAGTGGGGTGACAAATAGCCTTGACACAAGGGAGTGTGGGGCTGAATGCAATTTGTCAAATCGAGCATCAGACTTTTTATACAGAAAAAAATAGGGAAGTTAGGTGACACACAGGCAAGGTAGAATGAGGTTACCAGATTCTTAAATGAAACAGAGGAATGCAAACACAGAAGGACTGGCAGGAATCAGCTGGGATAAAATTCAATGCTAACAACTGGGATTCAAAAGCAGCCCCATCCAAGGTCAGCTTAATCTTAGTTCCTATTCTAGACTGTTGTATAGTCCACCTTCCCCTTAGGCCATTGTAAATTCTTGTGTAAGGCTGTAACTCAGCTATCTATAGTTCTAAGTATCTACTCTGGTTCCTCCTTAGATGTTCACAAATTTCCTTCTTCCTATATAATGGTAAATTTCTGTGTAGGGCAGAGACTTAGCTATCCATGCCCATGGTTGGCTCAAGGACTGACTGCCTAAAACTGGTGAAGAATCTAACTTAGCTATATGTCAAAAATTCAATCCTTAGAAGCACTTATAATAAAGCAATATTAAGGGAAAGCACACAGATCCCTTTACCAACTAAAGCAAGGACATTGGAGCATTCATTATACAGAATGCCACAGTTCCAGGAGACTAAGTTTCCGTGAACTTTTCGCCTGGAGACAGCGCCCAGGTTTTTAGGGCCTGTTGTGCATGTCACTACTGGAGTGGATGTAGCATACAAGCCCACAATGTGATTTTGCTCTTCATACCCCTTCCTGTGAAGATTTTTTTTACACCAAAATTATTATGCATCAGGTTACATATGGCGGTATATTTGCAGGTCACAGACAATTACTGTGTCTATAATATCTCTTCCTAAGGAAACAATTTGCACATCATCGGGAATAATGTCACCCACACTGAGACTCTGTAGCATGGTGTGCACCAATGCATGGAAACACAAATGCTATTGCTCACAACTCCCCATTTTGCTAACAAGGGACCTGGAAAGCAGACAAAGAACATTGATTTGTCTGAAAGGATTTGTACTTAGCAGGCCTTGTGGAAAAAATAAAAGGAATGCAAGGCCCCGAATTTGGCTGATTTGCTCATGTGCACAATCACTGATGATGAGAATGAGAGGCATCCTGGAAAAGCAAAACACCTTCTCCCGTGTGGCTGATGAATAAGTGATGTTGTGTCAGTCAGCACACTCCAGCCTCTACCGCTTACCCTGATACACATAGAATGGAACATTATGTATATGATGATTTATAAAATAACTATTTCATTTCTGATTACATATCTGAAAAATTCTAGGAGAAGATTTGACCACAGAGACTTAAAATATGCAATAGAAGCCAACATCTTCGGAAAGGTCAGACCCTTGTATACACTTGGTATTTTCACAGAGTCGAGCTTGTTGAACAAAGTGAGGTGTTTATAGCTATCAGAGTCTGGCATTTCGAAGGGTAAAAGACATCTTTATGAAGTAGTCAGGACAAAACTCTCTTCATGCACAATCATGTATTAAATATTACCTAGAAAAGAGTATTGACTTTTTCCTCCAGTTTATGAAAAGTACCTCCTATCTTGGTAAACTGAAAGTAATAAAACAGGAAGAGTCACAATCAGACTAAATCTCTTCCATGATATCAACACTCTCATAATTATAATGTATGTGATCAAAATATTTAGCACATTATTAAAGCTAGAGAAAAACTTAATATATTATAATTTGATTCTAGTGTTTAAAGTGAGAAATATCACCCATTTTTCTTGTTCGTGATATGATTTCTGGAAGATTAGAGTGCAAACATTTTTCTTTAAGTGAATACAAAGAACGAACACCAGAGTAAAGTGTCCTCAACTGCTTCACTTGGTAAACAAGTTGGATTCTGAACCCAGGACCTTGCTCACACAGAGTAAACACTCTGTTGTGATTACTGTGGCTGCATACTTTGTTTTGTATTCCTTGCTTTAGTTATAGGTGTATGTCTTATAAAATATTACAAATACTGTAGGCCTAATAAGGAAGTTTATCTTAATTCTAAGAGGTGATGCCAGCTGTATTATTCTGTATTCTATAACAAAATAACATATAACATGGACTAGGTTATTTTAAGGAAAAAAGGTTTATTCTATTTCATAGTCATAAAAGTGCACAATCAATGAAGACCTTTATTTAGTAACAGCCTTGTGGCTGAGAAAGTCCCAGAATAGTCAGACCACATGGTCAAAAATTGAAGCACTTGTGTGTGCTTCTTCTGTGCACTCTGTTGCTTCTTATGAAGCCATCAATAATTAACAGAAGGTTAAGCTCCACCCTGAAGACTTAATCTAGCACTAATCACCTCCCAAAGTCTTCACAGCTAAGATGAACCATTTGTATTAACTTTCCATCCTTTTAATACTGTATAAGGGAGACTAAGTATAGCACATGAACACCTTCCTGAGGGACACTCTAAGCCATGACAACAGAGAACTGCAGTAACTCATAGCAAATATTCAAAGTTTGAAGGAAATGATAATTGGGTAGGTTTTTCTAGTTCTTGGGCCAGAATACTGAAGTATTTGCTCTCTATGGAAATGTGTTTTGCTCTCAACAAACCTCCCAGTCCGAAGTCTCATAGTTGGTAACAGGTGCCTCTCTTCTTTACCATCCATACCAATATCCAAGAGCCTTCCTACTGATTATTATTATTATTATCTGTTTAGTCTTGTTCCCAGCACATTCTTCACTTCCACAGGTTCACTAATGCCTAACTCCTATCCCAGGGTAGTTCCCCTCCATTTCACTAACTAGAACCTTCCACCATGAATTTTCATTTTACATTTTATCCTGTCTAACTATATATAACATTCTTCTTCCAGCTTCAGTCATTGTGTTTCTTGACTTGACATCATTGGTTAGAGTGCCCTAGCTAAACCTGCTGTGTAGACATCAGACAATTATAAGCAGGTAAAACAGTACAACAGGCAAGCATGCTCAATGCATGGCCCTGCCAACATGAACCCAATGTTGAAGGAGGCATCTAATCTAAGTTCCAGGAACTTGTCCTCTGACCTCTTCCCTAGTTAGGGTTTCCATTGTTGTTGAGAGATACCATGACCAAGGCAGCTCTTATAAAGGATATTTAATTGGGACTGGTCTACAGGTTCTGAGGTTCAGTTAATTATCACCATGGCAGGAAGCATGGCAGCATACAGGCAAGCATGGTGCTGGAGGACCTAAGAGGTCCACATCTTGTTTAGAAGGCAAACAGGAAAAGACAGTTTTCAGGCTGCTAGAAGGGCTTTAAAAAGGTCACACTTCCTAATAGTGCCAGTTCCTGGATCAAGCATATTTAACCCACCTCAACCTTCATAAGAAGGTGATTCTCTCTGTGTCTCTGTCTCTCTCTCTCTCTCTCTCTTTCTTTCTGTCTTGTGCTCACACTAATAAACAATAATTAAACCAGACAGTTATAATTATTTTATTCAGAAATATGTATTGCATAGTTACATAGCAGGGATATACTAGACTTAAAGACACAACTAAGAGTGAGGGACGTGAGAAGTTCTTTAATATGTATCAAATTTTCAATAAAGAATCATAGAATAGTAATTCACAAAAAGAGCATTTCATTAAGTTTCAATAAATTCTACAATTAAGTTTACAGGAGATCCATAATGTGTAACTAAATATTTTCTTGCTCAAAAGAGCAAAAACTCTCTCAGGAGAGAGTTTGTAAAATAAGTCAAATTTAATTTGAGAACACAATGAGACATAAGTCCACTTCTCTAAGAAGAAAGACAGTGCATAGGACAGGTACACAAGGATAGGAGGAGACTAGCTAGGAACAGAAAAAATAAAGGGCCAGTGTGAAAGGTGCAAAATGAAGAAATGTACAAATGTTTTATGAAGTGGTAAATACCTTTTATTTCAGAACGTGGGAAGAGGAGTCAAGTGGATTCCTTCTAGTTTGAAGTTAGCCTGACCTACATAGAAAATTCCAGGTCAGCAAGGTCTACATAGTGAGATCCTGACAAACACAGATGTGAATGCTTACAACCAACCATTGGACTTAGCACTGGGTTCCCAATGGAGGAGTTAGAGAAAGGACTGTAGGAGCTGAAGGGGGTTGCAAACCCTTAGGAAGAACAACAATATCAACCAACCAGACACCCCCCCCCCAGAGCTCCCAGTGACCAAAGAGTACATACACATGGAGGGACCCATGGCCCCAGCCGCATATGTAGCAGAGGATGGCCTTGTCAGGCATCAATGGGAGGAGAGGCCCCCTTGGTCTTGTGAATGCTCAATGTCCCAGTGTAGGGGAATGCCAAGGCGGAGAGGTGGGAGGGGGTGGGTGGGAGGGGGAGCATCCTCATAGAAGCAGGGGGAGGGGTTGACAGGAGAGGGGGGTTCTGGAAGAGAAACTGGTAAAGGGATAACATTCAAAATGTAAATACATAAAATATACAATAATAAAAACAAACAAACAAACAAACAAAAAGTGTACATTTTGTAAAGTTTTAGAATATAGAAGTAACTTTTACTCACCCGAGTTAATTGGTATCTAGGAGGCACACTACTGAATAAGTTTATCTTTTCTAGTTCTTTCTGAACTCTGGCTAACTGGTTCAATCAGCTGTTTTGAATCAAACTCCTCTCCAACTTGATTGATTCAATCTGGCTTCTCTTTGCATCTGACTGAATTTCTCTGCTTGGCCTCAAAACAAACTCTTCTCATTCTCTACATCATTCTGTCTTTACCTATAACCTGTCTCAGACAAACTGTCCCAGTAAAACACAGACGTGGTATGATATGGATGAGAATGGAGTCTCTATATAAGCAGCTGTCCCAGCTGCACAATCATACATAAATACCCACCTGTGTTAAGTCTATTCTCTAGATTTTCAAGTTCACCAGCATTATGCAAAACCAGGCATGGTGATACTTGCCCACAATCACAGTTTTCCAATAAATAGGGAGAACATATTTATGGAGGAAGAAAGATATCACAAACTCCAATAATTTGGATCTTTAAAAATCAGAAAAGAGCAAAGTCTCATTTGCAGTGACACAGAAAGAGATTGTTTTGGTTATAAAAACTGGTTTGAGGTACTTATTTTTATTCTTCTAAGAACAACTGAGAAGAGATCAATTTTATTTGTCTTTGTAATAGCACAGTGAATGTGTATGTATTTTGCAATATATAGCTTGTGTTGAAACAGAAAATTGTTGATTTAGGAAAGTTATATAATGAGTGGTATCTACTGATATTCCACAGACCCACATGAAATTGGCCATTGTGCTGGCTCCTTTCACTAATCAATTCAGCCATTTTTTTACATCACAATAGGGGTACCTACTGGGGATGAGCAGCAATTATTTGCATAGACTATGGGCATCTTTCAAATCAGGTTGTTCATTCAGTACCATAACATGTGCACAATTTAGTATCTATTGTGCTGATTGTCTTAAGAAAAGCCCATTGTACAGAACTATGAAATTACAGAGTATGCCAAATAATGCCTACCCGATAAACTCTTCTTGTTAAGGAATTAAGTGTGGTGTAGCAGAAAGTACTTCTTACTGTATGACAGATCACATTATATAGAGTTGGAACAAAACTGTTTATTATTAGGAAAGGGATTTTAGGGCTTTCGCAGCTCTTCTTCCTTTGAAGAAATGCCTTAGGTATTGTCAAATCCTTAAGCTGTGATTACTCAAAGTTCTGATATGATGGGCCTAAAAGTAAGAAGTTACTCTGTGTTCTGGCCAAAAAGTAAGAAATTACACTGTGTTCTGACTTACATATACAAGATAATGTAATAAAAAATCACACAGTTTTGATGTCTTTCATTTTATTTAAATTGATATGTGATGTATCTTCATATACATGGGCTATAGTGATATGTTTTGACACATGTATAGATAGTACAATGACCCCTGTTTGATTAAAATCCATATTTTAAATTTTGTCTGTCATAGATTCTGGTTGGAGAACAAATAACTACTTGAGAAAGTTGTTCTTTATTTTAGGCTACCATTTTTACAAAATTTTTCTAAGATTTGTTTCTGTCTATATTTTCCACTGATTTCTTCTATAAAATTAAGACAAAACTTCCATTCATAATATTAACAATACTTCTAATTATTTTTTTATAATTTTAAATATTCTTTTATTTTATATTGATTTTTTATCTTTATAAGACTTTCTTTTATAATTATTTTTATACCAGGGGTTACTTTCGAACATTCTACCAAGTATATTGATGAAGTTACAATATTGGTATTTATTTCTATGAAATATGTATCTTATTTGAAAAATCAGAAACGCAATACTTAAGTCTATATATGAGCACATAGTATGGTAATTATATTAAACAAAAGAGGATAAAACAATAATTGGATGTACTGCCTGGTTTTGTGTGTCAACTTGACACAGGCTGGAATTATCACAGAGAAAGGAGCCTCAACTGAGGAAATGCCTCCATGAGATCCAGCTGTGAGGTATTTTCTCAATTAGTGATCAAGAGGAGAGGACCCATTGTGGGTGGTGCCATTCCTGGGTTGCTTGTCCTGGGTTCTATAAGAAAGCAAGATGAACAAAATAGGGGAAGCAAGCCAGTAAGTAATATCTCTCCATGGTCTCTGCATCAGCTCCTGCTTCCTGACCTGCTTGATTTCCACTCCAGACTTCCTTTAGTGATAAACAACAATGTGGAAGTATAAGCTGAATAAACCCTTTCCTCCCCAACTTGCTTCTTGATCATGATGTTTTGTGCAAGAATAGAAAGCCTGATCAAGATATTATGTATTTTATAGTCTACAATATTGAATTGTGATAAAATATTTTGAAGTTTGTGTTTAATTCAAAATAATTAACACAAATATACACACCTATATATAATAAATATCATTGAATTCAAATTTAACTTAGCATCCTGTAACTTCAAACAGCAGTATACATTTTTATGTAAATTCTCATTTTCTATTTAAAATGCATTATTTTAAGAATCTGAAAGTTGTATAAATGTTTGAAATATTTCCCATTCCCTTTAAACTAGGGCACACGTCCTTTTTCGGAGTAAATCTACATTAATATTTAATTTAAGTCAACATTTGAGTAAATGTGTCCTTGAAGAGATAAGTTAGTGCCTTAGGAGGGACAAAGAGAGAGTCCACAGACACTGTTTTCTATTTAGAGAAATGCTGGAGCGAGCAAGTTGTGACACGCTTCTCTATCTGATGACCTTAGGAAAGTACTGTCACACAGAAAAATAAATCACACGAAATCATTGCATGTACTAGGAAAGAAACAGAAAAAAAAAATATATAAACAATAGAAATGATTCATGCCAGTATAGTTACAGTAGAAGATTAATACACTTTATAATTTCTTTTTTCTATTTCGTTAATCGTTCAATCTGTTTACATCTCAAATGATATCCCACTTCCCGGCTACCCCTCCACAAACCACCCATCCCATACCTGCCCTCTCCTCCCTCCCCTTTGCCTCTATGAGAGTGCTCCTTCTCCAGCACAAGCACTTCAGCATCCCCTACACTGGGGAATCAAACCTTCACAGGACCAAGGGCCTCCCCTCCCATTGATGTCAGACAAAGCCATCCTCTGCTACATATGTATCTGGAGCCATGGATACCTCCCTGTTCATGCATTGGTTGGTGGTCTAGTACTTGGGAGCACTGGGTAGCCCAGCCAGTCGAAGTTGTTCTTCCTATAGGGCTACAATCCCCTTCAGCTCTTCCAGTCCTTCTGCCAGCTACCTCACCAGTGTTCCTGAGCACAGTCTGATGGTTGGTTCCAAGCATCCACATCTGCATTGGTCGGTTGCTGTCCAAACATCACAAGGAACAGCCACACCATGTTCCTGTCAGCAAGTCCCTCTTGGCAATGGCAACAGTGTCCGTTTTGGTGTCTGCAAATAGAATGGATCCCCAGGTTGGGCGGTCCCCAGATGGCCGTTCCTTCAGTCTCTGATCCACTTTTTGTCAATATTCTTCCTTTGGACAGGAATATTTCTGGGTTAAAAATTTTGAGATGTGTGGGTGGCTACATCCCTCGACCAGAGGCTGTGCCTATCTATTGGAGGTGGTCTCTACAAGATCTATCTCTCCTTCTCTGTGCATTTGAGTAAAGTAATACCCATTGTGTCCTGGAAGCCTCTCATTTTGCTGGAGTATGGGACCCTCCAGCGGCTAATACCAGTTCCTCATCCCCTACTGATACATATTTTTATTCAATTTCCTGACCCTCTGTACCTCTCTCCTATCCCTTCCAGTATCTGATACTGCCCACACCTTGCTTCCTTCCCCTCTTCTCTCTCTTCCAGGCACCTCCTCCCACTACCTCTCATAATCATCCTGTTCTCAGGAAAATTAATGGAACTAGAAAATATCACCCGTAGTGAGGTAACCCAAACACAAATGAAAACACATGGTATGTAGTCACTGATAAGTAGATATTAGCCCAAAAGCTCACAATGCCCATAACACTACCCACAGACTAGATAGAACTTAAGAGGACCAAAGACCATGGTGTGGATGCTTCAGTCCTGCATTGAGGGGTGGGCGGGCAGGATGTACACTTTATATATTGAAGAACAAAAGCAACCTTAATAAAAAGTAAAATGGAGGTGGTGTCACAATACATTACCTGATTACCTGAACTTGAACTCTATGACAATCATCACAAACATGATTGTCATAATATTATATTATAACAATTATAATATAACAATTCATATTATAAACAAATATATACATGTTCACTTATACTGATGAGGAAAATACATTTATTGACATATATTTTAAAAATAGGTTAGTTAATTAATTAATTAAAAAAGATTCCATTCCAGGCTTAAAGGAACTCAAAAAGTTCAGTAGTGTAACAATTATAATGATCCATTTTTTATCATTAAGATATCATTATGCTATAAAGATGAGGCTTATATTTTATGCCTAAACTTCAGATAACCCAGGACCAAATATTGAAAACAAAACCAATACCCATGGCAGTCTAATGCTACTTCTGTCCTAAATTAAGTATTCCTCCTAAGAGACAGTTAGGATGTGTGTATTCTTACTGACTGATGGGTTTGTTTATCTTTACTCTGTCATTGTGCTTTTCAACTGTAGTGCAGGTTTACAGGTTTGCTATTTCCTGACATGAACATTCTGCATTTATTCTCATGTATCTCAAGACCAACATGTCTGTTCTTTGTCTTTCTTTTATTTTTCCTTGTTCCGGTCAACCCCGCTCACTCTGTTCGACCCCGCTCGCTCCAGCCACCCCCATATGGCCCCGCTCGCTCGCTCTGGCCATCCCCGTTCAGCCCTGCTCTCTCTGCCCCGCTCGCTCTGGCCGGCCCTGCTCGCTCCAGCCATCCCGGTTCGGCTCTGCTCGCTCTGGTTGGTCTCTCTGGTCCAAGGATTCGTTTCTTATTATTCTTCATAAGTACGCTGTAGCTGACTTCAGATGCATCAGAGGAGGGCGTCAGATCTCATTAGGGGTGGTTGTAAGCCACCATGTACTTGCTGGGATTTGAACTCATCACGTTCGGAAGAGCAGTCGGGGGCTCTTACCCACTGAGCCATCTCACCAGCCCCGTTCTTTGTCTTTCTATTGCCATTTTATTTGTAGAATTAGGATCTCAGATTCCTCAAATATTAAGTAATTCTGCTTGAAACAACATGAATCTGCAGAATAAATCTGGATTGCTCCCACATTTTAAAACAAGGATCAGGAACATGGCATACCATTTACTTAGAACTACGATTGGTCTCAGCGAAGTTCTCTGGTTCTTATTGTAGGGAATCTTTCAAAGCATTTGCTGATTTATTTGAAGGAATTAACACATTTATGATATTACAACAAATTACATCAATTCATAAAATCATTTCATTTCATCTGTCCTTAGGAAACATTGACATAACATTGAGTTTGCATATTGCAGACAAATTAACAGTAAATTTAATATTACTCTAAGGATGATTTTCTTTCTTTTCTCCAAAGAGTGTTTTAAAAATTTAACTGGTGGATTAGTTAAGTTCTATACTCGCCTGAACTACATAACAAGTTTCAGACAAGCCTGTGCATACATCAAATAAAGAAAACGAAACAAAAATAAAACTATTAACCAAACCAAATAAAAAATAATAGCAATTATTTTTTATCTAACAGAATTTCTCCTGAATCAGCTGAATTTTTTCCCTTTACCTTATTCATAAGCTTTTGTATTTTGTATTGAGATTGAATTATTCTAATTCATCTTAGTTACTCACAAGAAACATTCCTGATCAATTATCCTCTCAGAAACAAGCAAACTGTAACATCTTGAAGAGTAATGCAGCAGTTCTAGCTTCTGGAAGAAAGAAATATTCTTCAAAATACTGAAACTCAAAAGTAAAAAGTATTTTAGTAAAACAAGCCTTTGCATTTATATTATTACATGAAATTATCATTCAATGCAGAAGATTTTTGTAAAGAATTGGTCTGATATGTTAGAATAAATATATTCCTGGAGTTTTTCTTCTTCTTCTTCTTCTTCTTATTATTATTATTATTATTATTATTATTTTGTGTGGCAAAGTCTTGTTGTTTAGTAAGGGCTTGGTCTAGAGCTCATCAGGTTCTTGCTTCTGATCCTGAGTGCTAGAGTTATAGATACTTACCACCATGTGCACTTGCTTCAAACATAGTTTTGCAATAAAGATGCAAATTAATCCAACAATGTAATTAATCAGATGTCAATACTGCAACAACGTTAAGGGTGAGCCATTAAAAATAGTTAGTTTATTATGTATTTTATTCTTGATATTTAACTGGCTACTACATTAACGATAATATCAAATACCTTTAAAATGTGTACTCCTATAATGAAAACATTAAGGTATTGAAAAAAAACTTGCGGGAACTGCCAACTAGAGAGCACCCATGGGACAGACCTAGCCCTCTTCTCATATCTACAGTTGCGTAGCTGGGTCTTCATGTGGGATTCCTAAAGCAGGAGCAGGGGCTGTTCATGACTACAGTGCCTGCCTTTGGTTCCCTTTCCTCTAACTGGAATGTCTTGTCTATTTTAAATAAAAGGAGATGCAGATGTACCTAGTGTTACTGCCACTATGCCAAGGGTTGATATTCATGGGAAGCCTTTACTTTTTGAGTAGGGGAGGAGGAGAAAGAGAGGAGATGATAGGGAGGGACAGGGAGGAAAGGAGAGAGGGTGTACTTTGAGCTGGATATAAAATTAATAAAAAACTTATTAATAAAAATAGATAGAAAAATAAAAGGAAAAGTGAAAAAGATATAATACATCAGAAAGGCATTATTCCATTCTCAGGGTTGACAGAATGACCACTTAACTTTTTAAAAAGAGGCAAAACATTTATTAAAAAAAAAGAGAGAGACAATCTGTTCAACAATAGGTACTGGTAAAAACAGGAGTTCTCCCTGAATAATGAAATTAGATACTTATCCTTCACCATCAACAAAAATAAATTCAAAATGCATCAAATAACTTGATTTAAACAGTGAAACTTCTAGTGTGAATAGCAGAAACCCACTTAGAAGTGGAACAAAATTATCATGGGAGGCATAGGGAGGAAAGAAACTGGGTGGGAGAGGGGAGGGGTGAGGGGGAAAAGAGGGGCAGGATCAGGTATGGGGAAAGACAGAAGAATGAATCTGAATATGTAATGGTGGGGATTAGGGGGCAAGGGGAACCTCTAGAAGTCCCAGAGAATTGGGATGTGCAAAGCTACCAGGACTCAATGGAGATGACATTAGCCAAAATGCCCAACAGTGGGAAGATGGAACCTAAAGAGACCACCCTGCAGTAGATAAACATGGTCCCCACCATGTAGATAGCATGGGGCCACCCACCCATCTTCAAAATGTTTAACCCTGAATTGTTCCTGTCTAAAGGAAATGCTGGAGAGAAGGGGTGCTTATTCATGGTTGGTGGGAGTATAAATTAACATAGCCATTGTGAAATTCAGTATAGTAATTATCTTATCTAAACCTTTAAATCTCAAAAATTAAAAATAGAACTTGCCATATGACCCGGCTATTCTGCCCCCAGGCATATACCCAGAGAACACTATATTCAACCACAGAAATAATTAAACACAACACCATTTTTACTGCTCCTTTATTCACTATAGGAAAGAAATTGACCAACCTAGCTTTCTATCAATAGAGAAATATACAAGGAAATTTTGGTACATATATAAAATGGAATATTATTCAGCTGCAATAGTAAAAGAAATCACAGAATTTGTAGGAAAATGGATAGACTTAGAATATACAATATTAAGTAAAATTCCACAAGCTCACAAAGAAAAATGCATGTTATTCCTCACATGTGGATAATGACACATGTGCTTAAATGTACCTGTTTGCACATATACAAATGTACAAAATGATAGAGTATAACATGGAGAAAGGAGAAAAAGAAAAGGTAAATATTAGGTAATAAGGAAGGTCTGAATGAAGACACTGGTCACTTGAGTCATGAAAGAGGTTATTAAGCTAATGTTTTTATAGTTAACTGTCATAGATTTCTTGGAGTTTGGTGGTGAAACAGTGTATAAAATATAAAAATATATTTGACAGTGAAAGTGTAAAATTCAATGAGATTCCCCACAATTTCAGAATGTCTATTCTAATCATGTAGATGCTCACTGAGATGGATAGACTTTGAGTCTGATTACTTTATGTGCATGATGGTTTTACTTGTAAGTTCTTTATGATTGTTTTAATTAATAAAGTGAAAGTAAAATATTTACTTCTTGCATGTGTTACCTCTGGAACCTAGTCTCATTTGAGAGAAATACTTCATGTTCTGATATTGTGAGAAACAAATCTGTGTAATAATATCTCACATTGAGACCAATTTTTCTTTATTTCTGGAAAGGTATTTTAGTATCTACCAACCTTAATGGAGCAGTTTAATATTATGTAGGATTTAGAGGAAGCAGAAAAATATTTTAAATATTTGAAAAGGCAAGTTAGATCATCAGTTTTCTTTGAAGTCATTAATTTTTACAGTATTAATAAAGGACACACTAAACTACTTTGATTACATTTTTGTACTTGTTTATTAAAATTATTTCTAATTACAAAGTGACAGTAACATTTTCTCAAGTGTCTTGGTTGATTAAATATCCTTTCTATCTGAATTTTTTCACTAAGATTAACATGTTTTTTTAAAGCTACCTCGATTTTTTAACCTTCCTATTTTCATGATTAATATACACATATTTTATGAAATAAATTCTCATTAAAAGTTACTATTGATACAAAATTATCTGTGCTATAATTTTGCCAGAATTTTTTTTGAAGGCTGAGAAGAAGTTTTCAATATGGGAACACTTTAATGACTAAAAGAGGATGAGAAACAGCACAGATTTAATTCAAAATGTTTCCTAATGAAAGTGGAAAATACAGAAGAAAATTTAACCGATTTTTTAATGCTCTAAGCAAGTGCAGCTAATGAGACAAATTTTCAATTTGCTGAGAAAGAAAGGAGAGGAAAAGACAGGATCAGCCAAGGCATGTATAATAAGCTATCTGGAAGGAAGATGAACTGGATGATGACCCCACATGAATCTCTAACTTTGAACCCAGATCATGAGTACTAAATATATAGCTGTTAAGCCTCTAAGACAGTTCGTGTGATGAAAGCAAAGTTAAATGTCTTACAACTCATTAGTCTTATTGACTACTCTAGCCTCTACTTACTGGATGATTATCAAGACCATCTAAAAAACTAGATTATTTTCTGCTATGGTAATTACTAGATCAAGGGCAACTCATGAAATAGTTAACCTTGTTCATAGCTGTTCTATTAATAATAGCCAGAAATTGGAAACAAACTGGATTTCTCTCAACAGAGGAATGGATAGAAAAAAAATTGGTAAATTACACAATGGAATATTACTTAGCCATCAAAAATAAATGACTTTGCAGGTAAACGAATAGAACTATGAAAAAAATCTTGCTAAGTGTGATAACCCAGATCCAGAAAGACAAAAAATTATATATATTCACTTATATTGAATTAGGTTATTAGCTGTTAAGTCATTAATAAGCAAACTACAATTTTAGAACTAGAGAGGTTATATATACATATGAATGGGAGTCATAGAGCTCCTTTGGAGAAGGAAATAGAATAGATCATTTTGAATAGATGAGTCGGGGGACTGGAATGGATGGATCAAACTAAGACTGGTAGGAAAAACAGAAGAGAGGGAGGGAACAAAAAGTAGGTTGAATAGTTCAAAAAAAGGTCATCAGCCTTAGCACACATGACACAAAAGGTAAGCAGTATTAAAGACTTGTAGCTTCAAATATGTACAGCTAATCTTTCAGTCATACTTTGTTTTCTCATGGTGCACCCTGGGCCATTAATCTATGAATATTCTTAATATACTGCTAGATTTTACTATATTTTTGTGGTTAAAAAAAGTCCCTGGATTTTTTTTTTAATAAAATAAGTACTTTTATATTGAAGACTGCAATTGGATCAGTTTTGTTTAATATACATAAACAATAGAATAATAATTAAATTTTAGAAAATAGTTGTAGTTATAAAAACCTATTAAGACCAGTTAATTTGACAAATTTTCATACTCAAAGAAATATATATATATATATATATATATATATATATATATATATATATATATAACCAAAGGAGTAATTCTAAAATAATTAGAAATGCTATTGATTTAACATATTTTGCCTCTTAGGCATGATGTGGATTCATTCACATGTTATAATATGATACATGACACATTAGAATAACATGATTGCACTTATAAAGTCATCATTCAAATAGAAAATATTGATTATAAATAATTTTTAGACACCATTAAGTCACTTGGAAAGGATATAAAGCAAGCCGTAGTTCTTGGCATGTAGTTCTATTTTGAAGGTACACATCAGACTTCTCTGACAGGTGGAACAAAGGCTATGAGAGAATAGAGACTGAAGAGGTAAAAAGTTACGAAAGCATTTTTCCTGTTCAAAATTATCTAGTACACACATAGAACATAAATTAAGAAATAATTTAATATGCTTGGTAATCAAGTGTCATGATCCTAATTTGATATGACACACACAAAAGTGAGTTCATTTCCGTAGAATACAAGACTCTAATGTTAGGTCAACCTTGCATGGTCCTCATAGAAGTAAAAGTGAGTAAGCAAGCATGCAGGCTTCTCAGTCAATGCATCACAGAGACGTCTACATACTGCAACACTGCTGGTAAGAGCTAAGTTAGGAAAGAAAGTTGCATGTCCATCCACAGACAAATTGTTAAAGAAGATAAACTGAATATAAACCACGGTGTCTTCTGCCTTTAAGGACAATGAAATTGTCTTGTTTGCAAGAAAATTCACACAACAGAAGATTATGCGACTGAGCAAATAAAATATGGCTCATAAAGACAAATACGGTTTTACTCATTTACACATTCTATGTTTTACATAGATAAATAAAATCAAATGTAGAAGGACTAAGGAGGAAGGAGGGGAGAGAAACTAAATGCCTAGGCTTGGAAACGGTGCTCCAAGTATATTAAATACATGTATAAAAATGAATCCCAGTACTAAGTACAATGATAAACACAGTTACAAGGGGAAAGGGGGATGGAGAGATGGCCCAGTGGTTAAGAGTTCTGGCTGCCCTTTCAAAGTTCCTGAGTTCAATTCCCAGCAGCCACATGGTAGCTCACAACCATCTATAATGAGATCTGTTGCCCTCTTTTTGAGTGCATGAAGACAGAGTAATCATATACATAAAATAAATAACAAATTTTTTAAAAAGGGAAGTAGGAAAAAGTAAAAGTGAAAAATTAAAATCATCTTTAAATCACAAATCACAAAAAGAAAGGCTGATCTTAACAAATTTAAAGATATTTACGTGAAAAGAACAGCCTCCTAAACCAGGAAATGGATGATAAAAATACCCAGAGTGTCAAAGAATTTATTTTTCCCCCTTCCTGGTTCCCATCCACAAGACCCAATCCGATCGATCCCCACTCTTCCCTTCCCCTTTACCTTTATGAGAGTTCCCCTCCACCCATTCATACACTCCACTCCTTCCTCACCCCTCTGGCACCCCCCTATGCTGGGGCATGGGGACTCCACAAGACCAAGGACTTCCCCTCCCATTGATGTCAGATAAGGCCAATTTCTGCCACATATGTATCTGGAGCCCTGGCTCCCTCCATGTATACTCTTTGGTTGGTGGTTTAGTCCCTGGGAGCTCTGGGTGGTATAGTTAGTTGATATTGTTCTTCTTATGGGGTTGCAATCTCCTTCTGATCCTTCACTCCTTCCCCTAGCTCTTCCATTGGTGTACCTGGGCTCAGTCTCATGGTTGGCTGTGAGTACCTGCATCTGTATTGATCAGGAGCTGGTAAAACCTTTCAGGGAACAGCCAAAACAGGCTCCTGTCTACAAGTGCTTCTTGGCATCAGCAGTAGTGTGGGGGTGTGGTGTCTGCACATGTGAAGGATCCCTAGGTTAGGGAGTCTCTGGATGGCATTTCCTTCAGTCTCTGTTCCTTTAAATGTAAATGGTCACAGCATACATGGTTTCATGTATATAACAGTGATGTGCATTAATGATGCCAAATGTAAAGCAAAGAGTATTAATAAAAGTGACCTTGGGTTGTTTTCAGAACTAAAGAGTAGGACAAAGGAGAGTGACGGAGACTCTTTAGAGTTCATGAAAAGGAACTCAGCCGCTGAGATGGAAGATGGAAGGGAGAGGCACATGAAGAGCTGGACATCATAACCCATAGCTGCATCCTGAGCTATGCACAGTGGCATTCTGAGAAGTTATGCTGGAGGTGATGTGGGGGACATGAGCAGGGAAGATAGTCATTTTGATTTTTTTATTACATTCATTAATACTGAAAATACTGGATCTGTGAGAATAGACACAGAAGACAGAGGGCAAGACATCTAAATATTGGACTGGACATTTATTCCTGAAAGTGTCACATTTATTCTTCACCCTCCATTATTTCATTCAGCAAGGCAGATTGGGAAACATTTCTAAAATGAAGGATTTGAAGTGGATGTAAAATGGAAACTATGGTGCCAGAAAAATGGCTAGGCAAGTGCAATGCTGCTGGAACTTAACATGGATCCACAGAACTGTAGCCCAAGGAAGAGCACACAAGCTCAGGCCTGAGGAGATGGCTCGGTGGGTTAAAGTATATGGCATCAAAGCCTGTGTTCAGGTTCAAGGCACTCACGTAAAAAGATACATTTGCTGACTGATTTGCCTGTAGCCCAGTGCTGTTAGGGACAGAGGGGGATATCTGGAGCTTGCTGCCTGTCAGGTTAGCCTCAGCATCAGTGCTAGACTGTCTCCCAAGGAAATAGGTTGAGAGTGATAAGGCAGGACACCATGTCTACTTCTGACCTGTGAAAGCATATGCCTGCATACATACACCAGAGAGAAGACAGACCCCAGGAAGAAACAAAAACCATAAAACATTTTACATCAAGAAAAGTTCATTCTGGGATGGTACTTCATGTCTGAAGCTCCAGAAAACAGTTGGCTGAGTTAGAAAGATCATGTGAGTTTGTGGTCAGACTGACCTGCACAGTGAAAATCTGCATACATATACATATATGCATATAGTGAAAGCATATGTAGTGTGTGTATGTACATATACATATAGTGAAAGAATATATATGCACATACATGTATATACTATGATAAAATATTTAGAAAACCTGCGTGTGTGTGTGTGTGTGTGTGTGTGTATGTGTGTATAATGAAAGTTACATATGTATTTATGTATATGATTTCATAAAAATATTTAAAAGATCACAATTTTAGAATGTTACACTGACCAAGTCCTTTCACTTTGCCTCCAATTTTTAAAATTTAATTTAAGTATATATTAGATGAGGAGCTCAAGTTTTTATTTTCCCAAGTAGAAATGGATTATTTCTTTTTAATTTTATTTATTCTTAATTTATTTTTTTACACTCCATATTCCATTCCCCCCAACTACCTTCTACATCACACACCTCCTCTCTACCCTACCCCGAATCCACATGGATGCTCCAACCCCCACCCAACCTGACCACTATATTCCCTGGGGCCTCCAGTCTCTTGAGGGTTAGGTGCATCATCTCTGAATGAGCACAGACTCAGAAGTCCTCTACTGTATGTGTTTTGGGGACCTTATGTCAACTGGTATATGATGTCTGTTTGGTGGTCCAGTGTTTAAGAGATTTCATGGGTCCAGATTAATTGAGACTGTTGGTCCTCCTACAGGATCATCCTTCTCTTTGGCTTCTTTCAGCCTTCCCTAATTCAACAACAGGATTAGCTGCCTCTGTTAATTGGTTGGGTGCATATATCTGCATCTGACTCTTTCAGCTTCTTGGGTTCTGGAGTGCCATCATGCTAGGTCCATTTTTGTGAATGCTCCATAGCCTCAGTAATAGTGTCAGGCCTTTGGACCACTCCTTGAGCTGGATCCCACTTTGAGCCTGTCACTGGACCTTCTTTTCCTCAGGTTCCTCTCCATTTCCATCCCTGTAATTCTTTCAGACAGGAACAATTATGGGTATAGAACTAAACTGAGAATTCACAACAGAGGAATCTCGAATGGCTGAGAAACAGCTAAAGAAATGTTCAAAGTCCTTAGTGATCAGAGTAATACAAATCAAAACGACCCTGAGATTCCACCTTACACCAATCAGGATGGCTAAGATCAAAACCTCAGGTAACAACACATGTTGGGGAGGATGTGGAGAAAGAAGAACACTCCTTCATTGCTGGTGGGATTGCAAACTGGTACAACCACTCTGAAAATCAATCTGGAGTTACCTTAGAACATTGGAAATAGATCTACCTGAAAACCCAGCCATACAACACTTGAAAACATACTCAAATATGCCCTCCCCATGCCACAGGGGCACATGTTCTACTATGCCTTATTTGTGATAGCCAGAAGCTGGAAACAATCTAGATGTCCCATGACAGAAGAATGGATACAGAAAATGAGCTTCATTTACACAATGGAATACTTACTCTTCAGCTATTAAGAATGAGGACATCCTGAGTTTTGCAGGCAAATGGATAAAACTAGAAAATATCAACCTTAGTGAGGTAACTCAGACCCAAAAGGACATGCATGGTATGTACTCACTAATAAGTGGATATTAGCCAAAAAGTAAAAATAAGTGCAGAATACTTGAGATAAAGTCCACAGAACTATAAATGCTCAACAAGCTGAAGTGCTCAAATGAGGATTTCTCAGTCCCACTTGGGAGAGAGAAGAAAGCAATCACAAGTGGGACAGGAGAGGAAGGAAGGGACATGGGAGGGAAAGTGGATAGAGGGGGATTGGACGGAGGGGATCCTGTTCCGGTACAGGGTGACGGAAAGGAAATGAAGCCCTGAGGGCAAGAAGAAAAAGTATAAACAGGCAACCTCAAGAAATAGTAGGTTGAGTTGGTGGATCCTTCCAGGATACACCAGAGACCTGGGAGGTGAGAGACTCTCAGGACTCAAAGGGAGGGACCTTTGATGAAATGTTAGACAGTAGAGAGAGGGAACTTATAGAGCCCTCCTCCAGCAGGAAGACAGGAAATGGATTATTAAAGGGTTTGAGATTCCAAGTACAGTTTGCTACTTACATACCTCTGCTTTCATTCAGTAGGAATTCTTCTGCTTAAGTTAGAGAGGTTAACTCCAGGGGTGGTGATTGAATAATCAGAAGACACATCATGTAGCCTGGAGCCTGGCAACATCCTAGCCTCCACAGTCAAGTCTCTCAGCCTTGCAGCCTTGTGTTACCTTTCCCTTAAAAAAATTCACAGCAAGACACAGGGATTGCAGCAGAGGACAGAAAAGTTTGTGTCATGTAATTCATAATCTATGACAGCATTTATGGGTAGTCACACTACACACCTCCCTAAGGGCTGCACTTCTTAAATTGTCTTTTAAATATCAAATCTATCAGAAGTAAAAAGTCATCCATTTGTAGTATCATAATTAAGTTTAATAAAGACTGGGGATTTGAGAGCTATGTGCCTAAGATGGCACATTTGCCTTGAGTTTTGCCACAGTACTAGGAGGCAATGCATGTAAATATTCTCATTTTATCATTAAAACTATGTCTGTGAGATATTTTGAAGTTTCTAGAGATGTTCATTAACACATACAAGATGACAAAGACATGGGAGAAATTAATATTCACGTTTGAACATCCTGATACCAGAGACTATTGCAATGGCTGAGAGCCACCCTTTGTTCCAGAATTGCAGGGTCCCAGGTGGCACCGTATTGCACTTCCATTTAAGACACAAAGAATGGTATGTATTACTTGCTGTAAGAAGGCCTGGAAATGAAATGTTTCTTTTCTAGAAACCAATGTGTCTGGCTAAGTTTACAATGCTAAAGAGGAAGGTAAATCCAATTTAGGAGACCACTTAAGCCCTCGCCTTCCTAACCACATTGAGCATTTATTGAATGCATGTGTATCACCTCTACCATAGATGACCATAATTGGTGAATTCTTAAGATGCTTGTATCCATGTTAGATCCTCTGCTTGTTACTTGGTTTGCATACATATAGTTTACCTATTAAAATAGTTTTTTAAATGAAGAACTATAAATTTAAAATGAATGGAAAAATGTATCTTCTCTCTATTGTAGAGAGATGACTCTGTGGAAATGCTTGGTCTCTACTGCCAACCTAAGCTTAAATGCCCAAAAGTTTTAAGGTTTTAGCAAAATTAACAATTAAAATATGGTATACAAGCCTCATGGATATTTTGTCATGTAAATTCTATTGTATTTCTTGACTTTCAAAGCATGCAATATGCCCCAGTTAAAGTTTGTTGACTTGAAGTCAACACTGCTTAGTGGCAAACTCATATTTCAGCACACTGGCTAGTAATGGCTACCATATAGGCAGACTTGAGGATATTACAAGATCCTCTTTTATCAACTCTTCTTTCTTATTCTCTCTTGTGTCTCTCTGTCTCTGTCTTTCTCTCTCTATTCCCCTCCTTCCCACCCTTCTCCTCCTCCCTTCTCCAGTCCATGCATCTATCATTCTTTCCCTTTTTGTCTTATATTCTTAATTTTGATAGACTTCTAAAATATAATACTGAAAACATGTATCTACTATATATGTCTATTTTCTACTATATATCAAATCTAATTCCTTTCCTGTGGTGTTTTGTAAAGATTATTTCTACAAATGCTAAATGACAGAAGTTCTAATTGGCTTTTTGCCTAGACATAATATAATTTGGACTCAATCCGTATTATGACCACTGTGCTTAAATCTTCGTAGTGTGAATGCTATGACATTCAAATTACCTACAGTATTTGAATATTTAGAGAAAGAACCTTGAAGGTTCTAAAATTCTTAAGTTGCCCTTGAGACCATGAAGCAGGTTCAAAAGCCACTGAAGGATGTTCAGCATCAGTGTGAAAAAGAGGGCAATGCCTAGAGAAGGACCATACATATCTTTGTAGGTAAACAAAGCAAATCCTCATGAGTAAATACAAAATTATAATTGTGTGAGTATAATTAGTTAAAGTGAGTAGATAAGTATCCCAGATAATAATGCCAAACAGCACTGGCATATATTTGAAAATGTCCTTACCAATGCTCCATTTCCTACCAACTCTAACTTTCCTCTTTTGCATCCCCCTCTCCCTCTTCATGCTTCTTCTTCTTCTTCTTCTTCTTCTTCTTCTTCTTCTTCTTCTTCTTCTTCTTCTTCTTCTTCTTCTTCTTCTTCTTCTTCTTCTTCTTCCTCTCTCTCTCTCTCTCAATCCTTCCCTATCTCTCTTTTGCTCTTTTTCTCTCTTTTTCCCTCCCTCCCTCCCTCCCTTCCTCTCTCCTTCCCTTTCTCCCTCTCTCCCTCCCTCCTTCCCTATCTCATTTCTCTGGGGACCACATTTATTTCATACACGGGAGCAAGTACTTTACTGTCCATTTTCTTCTACAGAGTTTAAGTACATTTATCAACATAAAAAGTATTATCTCAGTTGACCACATTTTTTATTTCTGTTCAATGAAATGTAAATGTCTATCTTAGACAAAAGGCTAAGTAGCAAAAAAATATCTAAACAATAATGTCTAGTCATTAGTTTGCAATTCTTTGAGAATCTGATATCATTGCTGTATATGGATTTTCTAGAAATATTGATGCTTCTTCATATTTTTCAGTCCTTTAGTCCTTGATATTTGTTCCAGGGAGGGTCGTGCTTAACACTTTTCCAATTTGCATTACAGTTTTTAAATTAAATTAAGCCGATTGTGTAGGAAGTTGATGCTTCATAGTGTACTTTCAAAGAAAAAAACGGGTGTATAATAAATTTTACATATTATTAAGAAACTACTAGTGAAGCCAGGCATGGTGGTACATGCCTTTAATCCCAGCACTTGGGAGGCAGAGGCAGGCAGATTTCTGAGTTCGAGGCCAGCCTGGTCTACAAAGTGAGTTCCAGGACAGCCAGGGCTACATAGAGAAACCCTGTCTCGAAAAGAAAGAAAGAAAGAAAGAAAGAAAGAAAGAAAGAAAGAAAGAAAGAAAGAAAGAAAGAAAGAAAGAAAGAAAGAAAGAAAGAAACTACTACTGAAAAGGAAAGCCATCACTACCCATCATAAAAACAGCCAAGATCTAAAGAACTACAAATGTAAGCTCTGATGATCAGTGGGTGTGAGACCCTTCCTAGGCGATGTCACTGAACCTCTGTTTAAACCCTAAGATGCTCAAAGCATATCTAATAAATTTTTAAAAGTCATTGAAACTGGTTTGCCAAATGTAATTCTACCTTTACTGAAATTTAGGAATTTTTAAATTAATATTTGCACAGTAAAATATAGCTCTTCAATAACCACCAGTAGCAGTAAAACCCGGAGCCTTTGGCCAAATGGCTGAATACCATTTCCATGCTGGTGTGTAGCCTCTGTACTCCATAGTGCCATGGAGTGTTTCATTATGTCACTGAAGTCAAGGTATCACAACAAATAGTTGCACTATGGTGCTCTAGACACACATGATTTTTCTGTTTCTTTTTTAGTCAAATTTACCAACTCAGAATTATTTTTATTAGAAATGGTAGATTGTTCATATCATGGACATCAGTATAAACTTTGGGACATAGCTTTCCCTTTCATGTTAGCTACTCTGCCAATATACTATTGCTTAATGTGATGATTCAAACATATCTATAGGAAACATTCTATTCTATTTTGAAAGAGGTTATAGCAAATCTTCAAGAGAAAATATAATGAATCTTTTGGGGGTCAGTTTTTTTCCTTTGGGGGGTCAGTTTTTTTCCAAAATCATTAACATCATTCTTTATATAATGTGATTCTCACAATTTTCTAAAACTAGGTGGCAACTATTATCTGACATTTCTAAATTGGATTATTACAACAGAAATGAATCTACACTAGGGATTAGGAGAGACATCCATTAATGACTAATTGGATTAACAGAAGGAACTGAAAGACAGTCTGTATGAAGCTGTCTGAGGCACTCAAATAAGTCTGCCTTAAGACTAATTGTCAACCTAAGGAAAACAGTGATGAATACTAATTATTTTCTTGCATATCCAAGTTTCTCTGATTTTAGAAATTAACCCACATAACTTTAATTTATATTGAAAAACATGTAGAAATGCTAATTACCTAGCCTTCATAAGACAGTAGCTAAAATAAGTACAGAAATAAGTAATTCAACTTCTGCTTCCAAAGCCATAAAATGAAATTTTCCCGCTGTTTACATCTTCTCTAACACTTGATTTAATCCTCAAGCATTCTTACTATCTAGCATTTATCTAGCAATCTATCTATCTATCTATCTATCTATCTATCTATCTATCTATCTATCTGTCTATCTATCTGTCTATCTAGTTTGTTATCTATTGTCTAATTTAAAATGTCACAAATATCGATTTCATTTATCAACTATATGTATCTATCATCTGCCATCTACCATCTATCTCATTTATCATCTATCTCATTTAAAATCTATCATCTACTCTACTTCTCCTCGACTCATTATGCAGAACTCATATTAAGCCTTGTTGATAAATTCTTCTGTTTTGAGAAACCTGGGGCTGGAATAGAAAATAAAATAAAGAGCTCACGTGGGGAAGAAAAAGAAATCTATCATCTACTGATTTCATCTGCTATGTATGTATGTATGTATGTATGTATGTATGTATGTATGTATGTATATATGAATCTATGTATTTATCTATGTATTTATCTATGTATGTATCTATGTATGTATGTATGTATGTATCTATGTATGTATGTATGTATCTATCTATCTATCTATCTATCTATCTATCTATCTATCTATCTATTATCTAGTCTGCAGCTCAGAATCATTCAGTGTAGACTTACCATTTGCTTCTCTAAGACAATAAGGCTAAATACACTTCTTATGTTTGTTCACTTTATAAATTTCCTTTGGGAGACTCCAATTCACTTTCCTAACTTCTCAAACTACATTTAAGCATATATATTAAACCATGTAAACTATGAACATCAATTTGGTCCATGTGCTTCTGTTTTCTTTCTGTTTATTTTATTGATGCTACTGTTAAATGAATTGACACTTGAGTTTATAACTTTCATCTGCTATGACTAATGCTTTATGTAGAGTGTAAAATAACCTAAAAATCATAAGGTAGTTATCTCACTATATACTGTATTTATTACCATATTACATTTATGGCAGTTTCATATGAAATTTACCTACAACTATTTTTATGCTACCTGTAAGGTCAAGGGTCTTTTACACATATATTTACTTTATACCAAATATTGTATCCCCAGATGTTTACAACCTAAATTTTATTATCAACATATTTATATGTATCCCATTTTATTTTACTTTATTTCAGTATCCAATAATCATATTTACATAGTTTAGTAATGCTAATACCCGATGTAAATTCAATAACTCCTCAAATTTCCTTTTTGTTTTAAATAACAGGGAATATAAAAACAATTTTTAAAATTCTCATATCATTTCAGCACCAATTTTTCAATATCTAAACATTTTTCATCTCAATAATCATCATTAAATACTTATACATTTGTACATATTTGGTGATATTTATTGTTGGATATCACATCAAAAATTTATAAATACTAATTTCCATTAATATGCAGAAAGTATTGTTTTTGTAAGATAACATTGGGATAAAAAATTTGAAAAAAAGTTATTTATTCTTTTATCTGCTTTATCTGTAAAATCATATAACCTTCTGACTTACTTTTAGAAAAAAAATCTGTACAGTGCTCCCAATTATTGTATGGTGTATGTTGTACATTCTACTCATGCCTATGTTCCCAGAAATTACGACTCTGATGCTTTATTATATTTGCAAACACCATGGCCATAAGCTTTGGATCATTCTCTGTCTTGCTCATAATTTAATATCCCATTTATACTAATCTAAATTTTTCCATGTAGCTGGTTACCTCTGCTCAAATTTCCCGCATCTGTTCTCCTTCCTGTCTAGGGTGAATCTTCTCAGAACCTTTGACTTCCCAGAATCCTTTCTGCCTACTGAATGTCCCACTTTCTATTCTACCTTTTTTGTTTGTTTGTTTGTTTGTTTGTTTGTTTTTCGAGACAGGGTTTCTCAGTGTAACCCTGGCTGTCCTGGAACTCACTTTGTAGACCAGGCTGGCCTCGAACTCAGAGATCCGTCTACCTCTGCCTCCCGAGGATTAAAGGCGTGCGCCACCACGCCTGGCTGAGAAATGTTTAGAAAGTAAGTTAACAACACAAAGATATGATTATTACCAGAACATTATGAGTTTTCCTTCTCTTGGAAAAAGATGAAATTTCTTCCTTGGGAGGAACCACTCTCACAAGGCTGGAACTGGCTAGACTGCTTCCCTGGAGCTCCTCTACATCATATAGGAGGGAAACAGCATGTAACATAAGAGTATGTTTAACTCTTTAGGAAAGATCAACAGATGCTTCTCATCAGAAGAAAATCCAAGAATTGTAATAAAAACAGTTCAAGTCAAGGTTAGATTGTCAAGTACATTGTCAGGGTTAAGGGGGACATTGGGAGAGGTCTCTTATACAGAACTTCCTATGGTGAGTGGTTTAATTATTATAAACTCTAAAAAGAATCTACTGGAAATTCAATAAATACCTCCATCTTGCTTTGGAAAGATCCCTGAGTGCCTAGAAACAATATTGCTATTGCAGAAGACTCAGGACCCAAGTTGAGTAGCTCACAACCACCTGTATCTCGAGATCCAAGGATTCCATTCCCTCTGACATCTTGATCACCAGAATATACATGTATATTCCCACACACAGAGGCACAAATGCACATAAATTAAAAAATAAACTAAAAATTTTAAAAGGCAATTATATATAAACATCAAAAATGCACATGAAATTTTGTCAGTTATGTATAAAAAGGGGACAAGTGTGAGAATTTAATAGCATATACAGATGTATTCTTTTTAGAATTATCACAGTGTCAGGCAGAAATTTTTTCTAACACAAACTAAGAAAACTTCATATATGATCAACAGATCATAATCAATCTGTATTTTATAAGACAACAGAGGAGGGAAAACCGGGGTTAGAATATAATGTATGATTTTTATATTATGCCTTTTCTAAATCTAAAATAAGTGTTTCTAGGAATGTCAAACAAAAATAATTAATTAATTCACGATGAACAAATATTCAGCATATATTTATGAGAAGTAAGTTTGCTTTTATAGAGACTGTGACAGTGAACACAAAGCCCAGAGTTGATTTTAAAAATTCTAAGAGAATTTCATTGCAGGAAGTTATGGCTGCTAAGAAAAATACCCAACTTAAATAACCAAATTGGGAAACACAAAAATGCAGAGCTGTTAGATGAAGTGCTTTTAGACAATGCATTGATGGCTCATAGTGACTCTAAGGCAGCCTTCAGAGCAGAGTTCTCAAATGACACTGAATAGTGTAAGACAATGAGATACTTGCTGTGTTCACATGCCACTACATATCCATCACATATGCTGCTCACCAGTAACATGGAACGCTACCAAAAACTGCAGACATGATTAGCATGGAATTTAGTATACCGTTAACTTTCCATTTCTTGTGTACATCAACTACTTTAAATAACCTACAGGGAGGGTTGGCCTTTTATTAATGTTCTGTTCTCATGATAGAGAATTCATGCATCCCTGTTTGGTTGTTAATAACCAATTTTACTTGGATTTACTAATATATTTGGAGTAGGGCTGAAGGGTGTAAAGTTAAATATGAAAATACTTCACTAAAATATGAAAACAGGGAAATAAAAATTGGATAAAATTCAGGTAATAACGTGCTTTATCATGTCTTTGATTTTTATACCGTACTAAAATTTAACTTAAATGTTATTACTCAGATATATTATGCACGATTCAATGATGCACCGTCAGCATATTTTGCTATTACACGTTTCAGGTAGATGAAACTACCATAATTCTAACACACTCAGTAGCTAGAAATCAGAAAGTTCAAAAGAAAGCACTGTACATAAATGTTGTGGATTAGGGTGTGTGGACAGCAGGAGAATAGTGAACCCGTGTTTTTAAGATCTTGGGATACACAGAAATCTAACACTGGCAAGTCATACTGAGGAAAGGAGTGTGAATTGTCCAAGAATCAAGGAAAACTTTGTGCTGAAGTCTATACTTCTATTGCTGCCCAACTGTTTGACAAATGAGCAAATCAATTTCTTGGCGTAACACTGGCCAATTTAAAGGACCCATAGCGAGTGCATGGATGGTGGCCAAACCTAGTGTTTGCCAAAACTAAAGTTTGTCAGGCTTTCAAAAGTACATACAATCTTATAAATTTCCCTTTGAAAATTTAATACCAAGATTGTAGGTGACAAGTAAACATCCTTGTTATTGGGCTGGAACACTCTTATTCTTTGAGAAATCCCTACTGTACATCAAACATGCAGATTATATGCTTCGATATGCTGAAATACCTCACATTTTCTTCCTTCCCTCTCCTTGTGACCTTTACTTTCCAAATTGGTCCCTCAAGGGTCTTCATATTCTTTACTTATATCCTATGTCCTTTACTTTGGAACAACCTTTTCAATCATCATTAGAATGTGGATTGAAATATGTTAGTTACCTTTGATCTAGTGCATCAGCCCTTAACTGTAAATAATTATAGCTAAACCAGCAGGACTGAACTCAGAACTTAACCCTTTCTGTAAAATCCATGTTAGCGACTTTTGACAGGAATATTTACATTATTCCTTCATTCCTGTCATTCACTGTGTTCTTTGCTGTCATCTTCTTCATCCCTCACCGTAAAACTATGATATAAAAAATATTCATGTCAGGAAAAAGTATGATCTCAATTTCTTCAAAACCTTAGAAGAATAATAGAGCAAAGGCAGATTCCAAGTTCAAGTTTGTACTATTTATTCTATACTTGAGTGAAGTTCACCCCAATGGCAAAAATCAGTTGGAGAGCATCTCTCTGGTCATAGCACACTTTCTGTTATAGAATGGTTTTGCCATTGGAATGACTGAAAACCTTTATATAGTAACAAGCAAAGTACAAATTAGTGAATGTGTTCTTCATGACATAGGAATGTCACTGGATAATAAAAATTAAAGGAGGACATAAAGAAACTCTAACATATTATAATAGAAATACCCCAAATCGAAAGAAAAAGACATTTTTAAATTGCAAAATTGATGAATTTTATTCTTAAAAAATCTAAAAGCCGGGCGTGGTGGTGCACGCCTTTAATCCCAGCATTCGGGAGGCAGAGGCAGGTGGATTTCTGAGTTTGAGGCCAGCCTGGTCTACAAAGTGAGTTCCAGGATAGCCAGGGCTATACAGAGAAACGCTGTCTCGAAAACAAAACAAACCAAAACAAAAAAATCTTAAAAAGCATAAGAACCAGGTTTGTAAGGGAGGGTGATGTTCACCGACATTTACCATACTGCCTGGCAGCCTGGCATGCACAGCAGGTCTGAGGCGAATGTTTAATGGGTGAATTGATAATTGTGCATTATTTTGTGAAAGATTGACTGATTTTTAATTTTTTTTCATTTTTTATTAGATACAATTTTTACATTTCAAATGTTATCCCCTTTCCTGGTTTCTCTTCTGAAAATTCCCAACCTCCCCCCTCTCCGCCCCCCCTCCATGCTCACCAACCCAATCACTCTAGCTTCCTGGCCCTGGCATTCCCATATACTGGGGCATAGAACCTTCACAGGACCAAAGGCCTCTCCTCTCATTAATGACTGACTAGGCCATTCTCTGCTACATATGCAGCTGGAGCCATGAGTCCCACCATGTGTTTTCTTTGGTTGGTGGTTTAGTCCCAGGGAGTTCTGAAGCTACCAGTTAGTTCATATTGTTGTTCCTCCTATGGGGCTGTAAACCACTCCTTGGGTATTTCCTCTAGCTCATTCATTGGGGACCCTGTGCTTCATCCAATGGATGGCTGTCAGGATCCACCTCTGTATTTGTCAGGCACTGGCAGAGCCTCTCAGGAGACAGCTATATCAGGCTCTTGTCAGCAAGCTCTTGTTGAAGCTCTTGTTGGCCTCCACAATAGAGTCTGGGTTTGGTGGTTGTTTATGGGATGGATTCTCAGGTGGAACAGTCTCTGGATGGTCATTCCTTCAGGCTCTACTCCATACTACATCTATGTACCTCCTTCCCTGTTTATTTTCCCCCGTCTAAGAAGGATTGAAGTATCCACACTTTGAGCTTCCTTTTTCTTGAGTTTCATGTGTTTTGTGAATTGTATCTTGGGTATTCTCAACTTCTTGGCTAATATATACTTATCAGTGAGTGCATATCATGTACATTCTTTTGTGATTGTTACCTCACTTAGGATGATATCCTCTGGATCCATCCATTTGCCAAAGAATTTCATAAATTCAATTATTTTAATATCTGTATAGTATTCCATCGTGTGAATGTACCACATTTTCTGTATCCATTCCTCTGTTGAGGGACATCTGGGTTCTTTCCAGTTCTGGCTATTATAAATAAGGCTGATATGAACATAGTGGAGCATGTGTGCTTATTACATGCTGGAGCATCTTCTGGGTTTATGCCCAGTAGTGGTATTGCTGGATCCTCTGGTAGTACTATGTCCAATTTTCTGAGGAATCACCAAACTGACTTCTAGAGTGGTTGTACCAGCTTGCAATCCCATCAATGGAGGAGTGTTCCTCTTTCTCCACATCCTCACCAGCCTTTGCTGTTACCTGATGTTTTGATCTTAGCCATTCTGACTCTGTGAGGTGGAATTTCAGGGTTGTTTTGATTTGCATTTCCCTGCGATTAAGTCTGTTGAACATTTTTTAAGGTGCTACTCAGCCATTTGGTATTCTTCAATTGAGAATTATTTGTTTAGCTCTGTACCCCAGTTTTTAATAGGGTTATTTGGTTCTCTTGAGACTAACTTCTTGAGTTCTTTATATATATTAGATATTAGCCCTCTATTAGATTTAGGATTGGTAAAGATCTTTTCCCAATTTGTTGATTGCCATTTTGTCTTATTGACAGTGTCCCTTGTCTTACAGAAGCTTTGCGATTTGTCAATTCTTGATCTTACAGCAGAAGCCATTGCTGTTCTGTTAAGGAATTTTCCCCCTGTCCCCATATGTTCAAGGCTCTTCCCCACTTTCTCCTCTATGTTTCAGCTTTTATATGGAGTTCTTTGATTCGCTTGGACTTGAGCTTTGTACAAGTAGATAAGAATGGATTGATTCTCATTCTTTTACATGCTAACTACCAGATGAGACAGCACCATTTGTTGAAGATGCTGTCTTCTTACCACAGGATGGCTTCAGCTCCTTTGTTAAAGATCAAGTGACCATAGGTATGTGGGTTCATTTCTGTGTCTTCAATTCTATTCCATTGATCTACCTGCCTGCCACTATACCAATACCATGCAGTCTGTTTGTTTGTTTGTTTGTTTGTTTCTTTCACAATTGCTTCGTAGTACAGCTTAAGGTCAGGGATGGTGATTCCACCAGAGCTTCTTTTATTGTTGAGAATAGTATTTGCTATCCTAGTTTTTTTTTTTTCCAATTTTTATTAGATATTTTCTTTATTTACATTTCAAATGCTATCCCAAAAGTCCCCTATACCCTCTCCCATCCCCTGCCCTGCTCCCCTACCCACACACTCCCACATCTGGATTTGCAAATTGCCCTTTCTATCTCTCTGAGGAATTGTGTTGGAATTTTGATAAGGATTGCATTGCATCTCTAGATTACTTTCCACAAGATGGCCCTTTTTACTATCTTAATCCTGCCAATCTGTGAGCATGGGAGATCTTTCCATCTTCAGACATCTTCGAATTCTTTCTACAGAGACTTGAAGTTCTTATCATACAGATCTTTCACTTGCTCAGTTAGAATCACACCAAGGATTTTATATTATTTGTGACTATTGTGAAGGGAGGAAGGCCACTGATTTATTTGAGTTAATTTTATATCCAAATACTTCACTGAAGTTGTTTATGAGGTATAGGAGTTCCCTGGTGGAATTTTGGGGGTTACACACATACACACACACATATATTATCATATCATCTGCAAGTAACGATATTTGACTTTTTCCTTTCCAATTAGTATTCCTTTGATCTCTTTTTGTTGTCTAATTGCTCTGGCTAGAACTTCCAGTGCTATATTAAATAGGTAGGGAGAGAGTGGACATCTTTGTCTAGTCCCTGATTTCAGTGGGATTGCTTCAAGTGTCTCTCCATTTAGTTTGATGTTGGCTACTGATTTGATGTATATTGTTTTTATTATGTTTAGGTAGGGGCCTTGAATTCCTGATCTTTCCAAGATTTTCCAAAGACCATAAAGTGATGTTGGATTTTTTCAAATGCTTTCTCAGTGTCCAATGAGATGATCATGTTTTTGTTCCTTTGAGTTTGTTTATATAGTGGATTAAATTGATGGGTTTTCATATGTTGAACCATCCCTGCATCACTGGGATGAAGCCTACTTAATTGTGGTGAGTGATCATTTTGATATATTATTGGATGTGCTTTGGGAGAATTTTATTAAGTATTTTTGCATCAATAGTCATAAGGTAATTTGGTCTGAAGTTCTCTTTCTTTGTTGTGTCTTTGTGTGGCCTAGGTATTGTGTGTTTAGGTCTTTGTGTGGTTTAGTTATTGTGTTGGGTCATATATATGTAACCAGTCTTTTAGTCTATGTATTTTTATTGGGAAATTGAGTCTACTGTTATTGAGAGATATTAAGGAAAACTAAATGTTGATTCCTATTATTTTTGTTGTTAAAGTTGGGACTCTGTTCATATGGCTTTCTTCTTTTAGGTTTGTTGTAAGATTACTTTCTTGCTTTTTCTAGAGTATAGTTCACCTCCTTGTGTTTGAGTTTTCCCTTTAAAATCCTTTGAAGGGCTGGATTTGTGGAAAGATACTGTGTAAATTTGGTTTTGCCATGGAATACTTTGATTTCTCCATCTATTGTAATTGAGAATTTTGCTGGGTATAGTAGCTTAGGCTGGTATTTGTGTTCTCTTAGGGTCTGTATAACTTCTGTCCAGGATCTTCTGGCTTCCATAGTCTCTGATGAGAAAACTGGTGTAATGATAATAGGTCTGCTTTTACATGTTACTTGACCTTTATCCCTTATTGCTTTTAATATTCTTTCTTTGTTTAGTGCATTTGGTGTTTTGATTATTATGTGACAGGAGGAATTTCTTTTCTGGTCCAGCCTATTTGGAGTTCTGTAGGCTTCTTGTATGTTCATGGGCATCGCTTTCTTTAGGTTAGGGAAGTTTTCTTATATAATTTTGTTGAAGATATTTACTGGCCCTTTAAATTGGTAATCTTCCTTCTCTTCTATACCTATTATTCTGGTATAATAGGTGGTCTGGTCTTCTCATTGTGTCCTGTATTTCCTGGATATTTTGGGTTAAGATCTTTTTTGCATTTTCCATTTTCTTTGATTGTTGTGTCCATGTTTTCTACGAAATCTTCTGCACCTGAGATTCTCTCTACTCTCTCTTGTATTCTGTTGGTGATGCTTGCATCTATGGCTTCTGATCTCTTTCCCAGGTTTTCTATCTCCAGAGTTGTCTCTCTTAGATACTGGATTTTTTTTTTCAATTCCTCCACCTGTTTGGTTGTGTTTTCCTTTAATTCTTTAAAGGATTTTTGTGTTCTCTCTTTAAGGGCTTCTACCTGTTTAGCTGTGTTCTCCCATATTTCTTTAAGGAAGTTATTTATGTCCTTCTTAAAATTCTCTACCAGCATCATGAGATATGGCTTTAAATCTGAATCTTGTTTTTCCAGTGTGTTGGGATATCCAGGACTTGCTGTGCTGAGAGTACTGGGTTCTGATGATGCCAAGTAGTGTTGGTTTCTGTGGGTAAGATTCTTGCATTTGCCTTTAGTCATCTGGTAATCTCTGGTGTTAGATTTTATTCCTGTCTCTGGCTGGAGCTTACTCCTCCTGTGAGTCTGCAAGGCTGTTTCAGCACTCCCTGGAGGCAAGCTCTCCCCTGGCAAGACCAGTGCACTGTGGAACAGCTCCACCTCTTGGCTGTAGAGGTAGGCTTGTAAGACCCTCTCCCAGCTGCTCTGCTGCTTCTGTTGCCTGTGTACTCTTGAATGGTCCTGCTTTAGAGAGTCACCGGTGAGAAAATGGTGATTTCACTTGAATCTTTAACACTTTTATTAAAGGATAATTTTATTTAAAAAAATGAAAATTTAACTTCCATAGTAACAGATCAGGAGAAAAAATGTGACAAATTTTAAATAAGAAGTCATTTTATTTATGCATTTATAGTGTTAAAGAAGTAGAAATTATATTACTGCATAAGTGATACAGAGATCCATGTTGCATCAAATGAAATGAAATCATTTCATAGTAATAAAAGATCAACATATTAGGATCATTGATCTCCAATGCCATTCCTCTGAGTGTAGTTATTAAAAAAATATGAAGCATAAGCTAAGAGTCCTGCAAAGAGAAATATGTGAATTCATAGTTAATGAATTGAACTAAGGAGTAAAGCCTTGTTTACTAATAATTTTAAAAAGTAGCTTGATGAAAAGCAAACAAAACATCTATTTGATATTTGCATTGACACTGTGCCCAATAGCAGCATATTATACATTGTTTTCAAGGATAAATGAAAATTTTACTAAAACTGGACATATTCTGGTCCCCAGACATTACTTCAATAAATTAAAAAAGAATTCTGGCCAAAGCAAACGTAAGAGAGATTAACCTGAAGCTGTCTGTGAAACCATCAACTGTTTTTCAGCTAAATTATATGTTTCTCAGTAATGATGGAGTCCATGTAGATTTCTTTTTTGAAAAAATGGTAAATAAAACTGAGAGAAAACTGAGAACCACACATCTGAACTGCTAAGATGCTGCTAAGCCATTGCTGAGGATACTCTACAGCACTAATTCCTATCCATGAAAGTCAAACCCCTCATACATTAAAGGGAAGCACTTACACATAAAATAAGCATAACAAAGGGTAAATAAGAACAAGATCAAAGCATGCGTCAATAAAAACACTGACACAATCCACCAGCTTTTCATCAAATAATTATACATAAAATCTAATTCTTATTCACTTTCCACCACAGTGATTAAAGATAAACTACTTTAAAAAATGTAACAAAAATGACAGGAGACTGATATGTATTAGGCATTTCCTTTTTCCCCTAGGCTAAACTACGAATCTATCACATTAATTCTTATGTGTATTATGAAATTTCTCCATTAGCACATTGAAATTGGTATGTATTTTGATATGTAATTTCTTCCTTCATGTCTAAGATATAAAATCAGAAAGTGAAGAACTTAAGGCCACTGTTCAGAGTTGAAATTCTAGTGTGTAATGCCAAGTCTCATTTGCTGAATGAGATGGCAGTGAACTCCAAATTAACCCATTTGCTTTTGTCTTATCTTTATATATATATATATATATATATATATATATATATATATATATATATAAATTTCCAGGTTTCCCCTGAAAAACCCCTATCCCCTCCCCCCTCACCATGTTCACCAACCCACCCACTTCCTGGCCCTGGCATTCCCCTATACTGAGGCATAGAACCTGCACATGACCAAGGGCCTCTCCTCCCATTGATGACTGACTAGGCCATCCACTGCTACATATGCAGCTAGAGCCATGAATCACACCATGTGTTTTCTTTTGTTGGTGGTTTAGTCCCAGCGAGCTCTTGATACATTTTTCCAAGACAGGGAAGTATTTAAATATTTGTAGTGTCACTTGCTTTTTTACACAGATCATAGAGCATAGATTTCCAATTATTACATTGTTAAAAATATTTGATATACAAAACAAATAGTGAATTCAAGTTTTGCTGAAATTCTCTTATATCATTTTGTATATAAAGGTTTTTTAATAAAAATGAATTCAAATGAATCAGAACATTTTTGAAAAGATAATTTTAATTTGAAGCTATCAGGGATTTTTTTTTATCTCAGTTAACATTATTATAGGCATTTCAGACAGCTAGGTGCTTTATAATTAAAATCCCAGCCCTTGAGAGATTAAGGCAAAAAAATTGCCTTGATTCAACGCCAGCCTGTAATACAGAACAAACTGCCTTAAATACCAGGTTTTTCCTTTAAACTTAAACTTTTAGATGGATGAAACTAACAGTGCTCACTGTAAATCATTTTTGTTTTTTCCATCCATGAACTAGGTGTGCCCAACCCTGATAGTTATAGAGACTGGGGGGAAACAATAATGTTCGAGGTAGTATGGTTGTAGATGGGATTCTTTTCTAAATATCCTGGCTGTCAAATATGAGAGTTTAGAGAATACAAGCATCAGAGAGCCATTAATAATGTAATATATATAGACCTTAGCCAAAATAAGAAGTAAGCTCTGAATTTGGTAAAGATAAAATAACTGATTAATGCATTTCTTTGGAATGTGAGCTGTAAGAACTATCTGGCAATTCTAAAGGATTAGAAATAAGTTGTCAGCATTGATTGTAGTTTCTGTAGAAGCTGTGTCTGAAAAAAAAAAAGTATCCAGTAGGGAGGATAAATGTGAGATTTATCAAAACACACCAAATGCAAATCCAGTATTACATGATGTTGCTCTTTTCAATATGAATTTTACCATTGCATCTTTGAAGTTCTGATCAAAAGAATGAGACCAAATCATATGGCCATTGCAATTAGGAAAACAGCTCCTTTTGGGGAAATAATGATAAGAAACACTACAAAAGAACCAATTAGTTAAATACTTTTCTCTTTGTAGAGGTAATATATTTTCATATTATTACTGAAGTTTCAGAAAATATATTCTTCAAAAACAACCAAATACAATATTATTTTAAGAAAATTATGGAAACCATTTATTAGGGTTTAGCTTAATATGGTGATAGAAATTGCAAATGGTAGTGTAGATAATGTGGTTGTTAATAAAACAGTTTCCAAGGCAGTTAATGAAGACATAGTCTATCTCTTATTATAATCCCTGGTCATTTTGAACAGAGATTCATCTGGAATAAGGCTTTGTGCATGAAAACTGTAATAATATATCCACAGAATATAGCTTGTCTGATGGTAAATGAATTAAGCATGTCACTGAAGGGTAATACCCACACACTAAACAAAGGTATGGTAATGAATCCATGTATTACCAAACTAAAGAAGAGATTTCTAAATCTACATTCAAAAATGATTCATGAGAGGATAAATATATATCCAGTGTTTCAGTGTTACAATCCACTTGTCCATGTTTAAGTGACCTTTATTCTAGGATGCTTTTCTTGCAGAACTTCGAGTTGGACAAATTCAGTTTTGACTCCAAGTCTTTCTTTCCCATTCTGTAAGTACCTTTCTTTCTCAAACACAGAGCACATGCATGGTTGAATGACATGGCACTTGTAAATGCTCTTTGACATGGCTGGTGCTGGACAGGGTACCTTTGAGTTGCTTTACTTTTTATCTCCCTAGTTTTTACTTTGTGATAGTTCCTTACAAAGGAATGTACTCTCAGACATTATCTGAAGTGACTATTAAACCTTGTCAATTGATAACATATACACTGCAGTGTATGGTATTCAACAGCTCTTCTGCCAACCCTTGATAGGCTGAGGCAGGACTTTTGTATATTCTACAACAGTCTGGAAAACACAGGGATTCTGTGTAATTATCCTGGGATAATAGAGTTGAATATTGTATCAAGAACAAGAATAAATTAATAAGAAAACAGTACTGTACCAAAAAAGGGAGATTCTAATAAACTTATAAATGGAAGAACAATGCTTAAAATTAGCAAATGCTATAGAATTCCTACTTTCACAGGAATGTGACAGCTTATTGCTTCTACCTAAGAATAAGTTTACCAATTTCTCACTTGGTATCATCATAAATAATTGTATCTATAAAGCAAACAGAACAGAAATGAGTAGGATAAAGATCTGAGATCAACAATTTTCTCATGATGAAAATGCATGTGTTATGCACTACAAAATTGCGATAGGAACCTACTAGTTTCTAAGCTGTGGCCATGTGACTTAATGTTTCCAATTATTAAAGTAGACACTTAATGGTCCATATTTACTACTAAGAATGTGAAAATCAGTTAAATTTAGTCTATTAGAGTTAGTTCAGCTCCACCAAGTGCACAAAGATGAGCCTAATGCTCCAGGCTCACCTCATAAAGGAGTAAAATTCCATGAACTTGCTTTTTTCTGATTCTCATTTGGGGATATATTACCTGTACTGGCTAGGTTTGTGTCAACTTGACACAGCTGGGTTATCACAGAGAAAGGAGCTTCAGTTGGGGAAATGCCTCCATGAGATCTAGCTGTGAGGCATTTTCTCAATTAGTGATCAAGGGGGAAGGGCCCCTTGTGGGTGGTGCCATCTCTGGGTTCTTGGGTTCTATAAGAGAGCAGGCTGAGCAAGCCAGGGG
>LR749989.1:856323-941403 GCA_902729485.2 Mus minutoides | reverse complement strand
GTTTTATATTAGCTCGGGAGTAGATATAAAGAGCAAAACATGCAAATATCCTTTTAATGTAATAATAATTTTTCAATAAAAGGGATAAAAATTCCCATGTTGGAATAATTTTATAAAAAGCTCCTATTTTATAAGCATTTGCATATTCTATAAATTAAAATAAACAAACTTTATCCTGTGAAAAACAAACAAAACAATGAAAACACAAATAATAGATACTAAAAAATAAACTAACTGAAAATTTCCTTGGTCTTATATATTGTTTTTTTAGGCCTAATTTACTATAAGTTAGTATAGTTAAGTGAAGAAAAAAAAAAGAAAAAAGAAATTCCCAAATTACCACCAATCATTTAAAGAAGTCCATGACGTTACTAATAATAAGTTTATTGATAATAACCAAATTCTTAATGAAGTGATATCACAAAATAACAAATATTTTATTTACATACAATTTTAATATTTCTGAAAATATATTAAATGTCTTTTCGGTTGTGAGCCTACCTTTGAAACACCTCAACTAATTTGAGTGAGCTAGTATTAATAAAATAGGAAAATGTTTCTCTGCAATGATACCTTTTGTTAAATATAGTAAGGCAATTGTGAGTCAAGTTGTTTTTCAAAGTGTCTATAAAATTTAACAAATGTTTTCTTATGCAACATTCTATATATTCAGAAATTATATTTCAATGTATTTGTCAACATCAAATGCCTTCTCATACAAAATGCAAATTACATGCACTTCAAAGTAACATTTAAAATTACAAATATATCATTTCTAGATTTAGACTGAAATTATTTTCAAAATTAACCTGATCGTTCATCTGAGAAATGAACCTACACTGATTGGGTGGCTGGCCTCATCTAACAGACTCAAGTATAAAAGACAGCTCATTTCTCTTACGGTGTAATTCTCACATCATAAGATTTTATCCACCTTGAAACACAACTGTCAGTTCTCAAAAGATTAGTGATTTGGAATTTAGGTTTTGCACAAATGTCAACATTGACAGATGGCAGGCTAGAAGTTTATGTGCAACTCAGTAAGTAAATGGAAGGAATCAAGGCAGCAAAGGAGACACTTTACAGAGAGAAGGAGAAGAGCAATTTAAATCAAAATAAAGGTGGAAAGAAAGCTAAAAATATGGGGAGAAGGCCATGCAGAGAAAAGTAGGTAACAGTCCTCAATAATGCTACTCAAGACAGAAACAAAGCTGATAGTATGAACAAGGTGACCAGAAAGCACAGGCAGTTCTGGTGATAAAACCACACTGCAGCAGCCTCTGTTATAGTAACCTACAGTTTCTTTATATGCCAGCAAGACTTTGCTGATAGGACTCCAATTTCTCTTGTGAGGCTATGCCAGTGCCTGGAAAATACAGAAGTGGATGCTCACAGTCATCTATTGGATGGAACACAGGGCCTCTATAAAAGGAGCTAGAGAAAGTACCAAAGGAGCTAAAGGGGTCGCCAACCCTAGAGGAGGATCAACAATATGAACTATCCAGTACCCCCAGAACTGTGTCTCTAGTTGCATATGTAGCAGAGGATGGCCTAGTTGGCAATCAATGGGAAGAGAGGCCCTTGGTCTTGGGAAGATCATATGCCCCAGTACAGGGGAATGCCAGGGCCAGGAAGCAGGAGTGAGTGGGTTGGGGAGCAGGGTAGGGGGGAGGGTATAGGGGACTTTCGCGATAGCATTTGAAGTGTAAATGAAGAAAATATCTAATACAAAATGAGGAAACAAGATTCGAACTCACTACAGGGTTGTGGTATAAAAGTGACTCCTTTTGCATAACAATTTAGCTTTAGAGAACAATCCATTTAATCGATCATCCTTTCTTAGAGTCTTATGATCAGAACTCATCTTGAAAAGGTTCAAATCATATGAGTTTGAATTACTTTTGAGACCTGAAAACAAAGACGAATCACGAGGATGGATCTGCAAATGGCCAGTTGTGGTGAATAAGTCAAAAGACAAGAAGAAAAAGCTGTGGAGAAGCAATAACCTGAAATAGACCCTGTAAAAAATTTAAGGAACTAGGACTGTGGAAAGTCAGATGTCAGTGGCCCCAGAAGGAAAGGGAAAGAGCAAGGCTTTCTAGGCATATGGTTTATGACTGCCAGCCATGAGCACATGCTACCAGACTCCTCAGTTTCAGCTATAGTCTCCATATTATCTGAAGTTCACTGAAGGATCTAGACCTTTCATTGCTAAGACTGAGACTGATAATTGTTTCCTCCCCTTGACTTCAAATTACACTATAAACGGAACACTCAAGAGAATACTAAGGATACATTTGCATAAAATTGTAAGACCTATCGAAATCAACAAATCAGCAAATCTCAACACAGAAACAGTGGACTTATGCACTTAGCTCAGCTATTAGTTCAGCTATTAGTTCGGTTATTGTAGTAATAAAAATGAAGGTGATTTAAAAAACTAAAAGAGACAGCAAAGATTCAAAGCCATGGTTTGAATAGTTTCTCTAAATAGTTAAATAGTTTCTCACATAAATAGTTTGAATAGTTTCTCTACATGCAGTGATAAAGCTCCCTACAAGAGCAAATTAATGTTATCGAACATAACCTCCAAGCACAGGAAATCTTTCTTTCAGTTTGTTGCTCTGTAAAGTTCAACAGTCTCCCAAAATAATAGAAGTTACTGCCTTTGTCCTGGTTGCCTCCCACTATTTGAAAATAAGACTGTGTTATATAAAACACCATGAACACTGGGTTGAGAACTTGGAGAAATGGAATTGGAACTGACCAAGAAGCCTCCATCCTCAGAAATAGCTCTCATAGGACCAAAAAGCCCTATGCACATTTCTTTTTTTTAATTAATATTTTCTTCATTTAACTTTCACATGTTATCCCGAAAGTCCCCTAAACCCTCCCCGATCCCCTGCCCTGCTCCCCTACCCACCCACTCCCACATATTGGCCCTGGCGTTCCGTTCCCCTCTTCTGGGGCATATAAAGTTTGCATGACCAAGGGGCCTCTCTTCCCAAAGATAGCCAACTAGGCCATCTTCTTCTATATATGCAGCTAGAGACATGAGCTCTGGGGGTACTAGTTAGTTCATGTTATTCTTCCACCTATAAGGTTGAAGACCCCTTCAGCTCCTTGGGTACTTTCTCTAGCTCCTTCCTTGGGAATCTTATGCACATTTCTAAGGGAGAAAAACAATCAGCTGTTCCCAGACAGGGTGTCTGCACCACAACAATGACCATTCCAGCAAGATATCTCCAAACACGTATTCTCTCATAGTGAAAAACTAGAAAAGAGAGGAAAAGAAATGAAATCAGGCACATTATTGTAGAAAAAGGACAATTAGAAAATAAACCTTTAGAGACCATATCCAGAGGTTAAGCAAGGCCCCTGGTTGGGGGATGGGGCCACATATTCATCTCCAAATTTTTAACCCAGAATTGCTCATGTCTAAAGAAATATGGAGACAACTGTGGAGCAGAGACTGAAGGAAAGGCCATCCAGAGACTGCCCCACCCGGGGATCCATCTCATATACAGACACCAAATCCAGATACTATCAGGGATGCCAAGAAGAAAGAGTGGAAAGATATGAAGATATGTTAGGAGTCTGATATAGTTCTCTCCTTAGAAGCTCTTTCAGAGCTGGCAAATACAGAGGCAGATGCTCTCAGCCAATCATTGAACTGAGCATGGGGTCCCCAGTGGAGGAGTTAAAGAACTGAAGGAGCTGAAGTGGTTTGCAACCCATAGGAAGAACAACAGTATCAACCAACCAACCCCTCCAGAATTCCCAGGGACTAAGCCATCAACCAAAGAGTACACATGGAGTATCCATGCTGGTCCCATGGCTCCAGCAGCATATGTAGCAGAGGTTGTCCTTGTTGGACATCAGTGGGAGGAGAAGCCCTTGGTCCTGTGAAAGCTCAATGCTCCAGTGTAGAGGAATGCCAGGACAGAGAGGCAGGAGTGGGTGTGTAGGTGAGAGAGCACCCTCATAAAAGCAGGGGAGGGGGGATGGAATAGGGGGTTTCTGTAGAGGAATAAGGGAAAGGGGATAACATTTGAAATGTAAATACATAAAATATATAATTAAAAAAAGAGAATCACAATTTTTTAAAAGATACAGGATAATGTAAGGATACGGAACGGTTATTTATGATGTTAAGCGATGACAGCTGGCAAATGAATATAATTAAATTACATTATATAAAGATTTTTTTGAGACACATTGTCCTATACAATGTATGTTCACTTGCTATTTTTGAATAAAGAAAACTCCACTAGTATAGATTTATATAAAATATAACTATATTTAATTTTGTTCATCTATAAAACTTAATATGACATTCACGGAGATATTTTATGATTAATAAAAATGTGAATGTGGAGTGTGGTAACATATGCTTGTAATCTAAATAGTGAAGAGATGAGGAAGAAATAACACCACAAGCATGAAGTCAACCTGGAATACAAAATGAGTTCCTGGCTGACCTACATATCAAGTCAATGTTTCCAAAAATAATACTATAAGAGTGTTCTTAATGGTGGAGTAAACATAGTAGTAAGTATAAAGACATAAACATGAGGAACCTCCTATGGAATACACTGTTATAGTTTCCTGTGGTTTTAATCTCCTCATTTTACTGTCAATTTTTTCCACAGTTATTGTGCATGATTTTTTAATTTGTTGTTGAATTTAATATATGTAGGTGTTTTGTTTTGTTTTCAATTCACCCTACCACAATTTCCCCTCTTCAATTCTCCTAGTCCCTTCCCCTGCCCCAGACCCACTATTTCTCTGTTTTCCCTCAAAAAAGAGCAATCCTCCTAAATGTATCAACTGAATAAACCATAGCAAGATATAGTAAGAGTAGGAACAAATCCTGATATCAAAGTTGGTGGAGGCAAACTAATATGAGGAAAAAAGGCCCAAAAGCAGGAAAAAGTGTTATCTATTAACAATTTCATAGATGTATATAATTTGCTCATTTCTTCCCTCCCCATTTTCTTCTTTAAAACTCAGGAAATTTTAATATTTAAGCATTAAGTTTTTAAACTATCATATATGGACTCAGATATCTAAGAACTACAAAACTAGCAAGAATATCTACAATATAAACTGTGCAGAACATTGATAGTCATGCATAATTGAAGCCATTTACTAATCCAGGATTACTCTCATAAGCAAAGTTAAGGAATGATAATTTTTAATATACAAATAGAACTAAGTTTTGCTTTCAAATATGTAAAGATTTACTGTCCTCCACTATTTAACAGAATATCCCTAACCAATTATATTTTGTTCCATAAATAAAAGAATGAGTTATGTTAGAAAAAAAATAGTCATTTATGCGAGAATGTTATCAGATTAAAGCACTTGAGTAGAAAGGGCCCCATGCTTTAAAAGCGTTTGATGACACTTAGCTTTAAAAATTGACAAAAGATTAAAGCTAAAACAGGAGGAAAAAAATCACTCATAATAAAGGATATATTGTAGAAACAGTAAGCACTCTTAGTCTGATTATATAATGCTAGAAACCATGTTGCTTTGAGAAGAAAAATAATGGAAGGATTTTCCTCTATCATGGAAGAGACTGTGATCTTTCAGATCAATCCCCTGTGATAATAGGAATCTAAGATCAGATAATTGAATGATATCCATTTTGATCAAAAAACGGGAAATTGGCTTGACAAGTTTCATTAAAAATACAGTTTACAGTTTGGAGGTACATACCTCTAAATTCAGAACTTTACTTAATTTTTATTGATAAAGAACAAGAAGGAACCTCAGAAGTAACACTGCTCCTTAGAAGGCTTAAGACAGAAAATATCTGGAAACATAAGTGAAGGAAGAAAAGAGAAAAATGTAAAATTGTTAAATAAAGATATAACACATTCACCACTAAACTTTTAAAAAATGTTCCCAACTCCTTTCTTTCCCAATCTGTTCCATACATTTAATGCATAGGTCATTGAATTTTTAGGGATTTTTGAGAAATTTAATGGTCACCTTTAAGACAAAATATTAAAGGATATCTAGAAATGCCCCCAAAAGCTAAGCAGATTTAAAGCTAAACTATGAAACCAGGTATAATAAATCATTTTTATGATTGATGAATTACAGTCCTCCTTAAGGCAAGATAAATGATAATCAAACAATATTTTCTAAATCTATAAAATTCAAAATGCAGTAAGGAAGCTGAAGGTAGCCAATTTAATATTGCGTTGCAATCTTTTATCTACCAAGTCTTTCCAGCACTGACTCTCAATAGCTAAGGGGTAAAACTTGTTTAAAGAGAACGCACAATCTGAGTTCAGACAGGCATCATTCCTCAAGGATCTATAGTAGTTTGAAGAATTTATAGCGAACTTAGGGAAGAATTATATTTATATAGTTTAAGGACTGTTATATCCTGTCTGAGTTGGCAAGTACATTAACATCTTAATGCTTCGGCCTGTTTCTTCTCCCATACCTTCTAAACAAAGCAATGTGAAAATTGCTGCTAAAGAAAACCATGATTCAGCTCAGCCTCACAGTAGCTCTTCTAAGCCCTTAAGCTACCTTCAAGTATTGATGTCTTTAGTCTTCAAAACAGGCTGACTTGGTGTCTTTCAGAACATTCACATTTGCCCAATATTATTGGGTATGGGTTATTATAGTGCAAAAAGTCAGAACTAAGAATAGGTAACTTTCTACTACAACCACAGAGATAAAGTGTATCATCAAAAAATTCTCATGAGGACATAAGAATTAATAATTCCCATAAATAGCTTTTGGTATTATTTGGGTAAGGGGAACCCAATCATTTCCATTTTCTCTCAACAATCTGGCTTCCAAAAACCCAATCTATTTTTGAGTGGAAGTATAGATTTCAATTAAACAACCAAGTAGTAATGTTGTTATATCATATGCTTATTTTTTTTATCTAGTTAAAAAATCCTAACCTTGGCAAGAAATATGAATTTGCTTGGTCATCTGGTAATGTCTTGTTTACTCACAAAAACAAAAAAAGATAAATATATCAGAGGAATTTATGCATAGATGGGGTAGCAAACAGTCTGTTTCTGTGTTAACTTGTGTTTTCAAAATGCATGTGAATTATTACCTGCAAAAAAACCATCACATTATAGCCATGCCATTCTAGTAATCAGACTAACTGAGCAAGAGTTGACAAATGCCTTAAGACCCTTGATAAGATGCTAGCGATTAGGAGATAGGAAACAGACAACTTTGATGAACAGAAGCTTTGGGGAACCCAGCACTGTAGAGCATACTAAAGTAAATCTTCCCAACAATAAGATAAATCTTTAAATCTCAACTTCTATTGCCAAATTGGATGCGACCCCATACAATTCTCTCTGTTCTGGAAATATATGTTCTGCATTTATGAACACTTTAGATCCTCCCAGTGGTAGAGTCAAATAATATTACTTCGATGTAGGAATGCAGAAGATATTCTTTGGGATTTCTAGACTGTGAACAGTTCATCTTGAGTTGTGCACCACTTAAGAATTTACAATCTTATAGGTGCTAATGAGAAAAGGAAAAGTGTGAAATCTATGACAAATATCAGAAGGAGAAATTCATTGCAGATCTTTGCTTTCCCAAGTGAAATATATGTCATATAGATCAAATGTGTGTGTGTGTGTGTGTGTGTGTGTGTGTGTCTTCAGTTGTAATGTCTGTTCTCTCAGAGATCCCATAATCAAAAGAGGAGTGCACAGCAGTGTGGTAAGATGGACCATTAATTTTCAAGATACACGTGTTAGGAAAAATAAATAAAGAGGCATCATTCACTCAACCTATATCTATAATCAAGCAACTATGTCCATATATCTGCCCAAAAATACAGCAAAAATTTGCAACTTTGTGCACAAAGATTATCCACAGAATATGGAATTTTTATGTGAGTGTAAGTTGAAATACATGCATATGTCTACTTTGTAGTAGGAATTTAGGGTTATACACTAGAAGTTATACACTAGATGCAAGGCTAATTATATTGGCCTACAAGTTGAGATAGTAGCATAGGAGAAGTAAACCATATATTTGGTATCTTGGAGACTCACTGCCTGGTCTATATATCTATTCATCTACCCAAAAGCAATGTTAAATGGACACTGAACCCATACTATGAAAAAAAATGGTGACTATAGGTAAGTTAAACTATTGAAGAAGAAGCCACATATCAGTTACATCATTACATGAGGATACACATAATCCAGTTTGTCCTAACTATCTTCCTTTTGTACGATTTCTCAAGAAGGAGACTATCAAGAGTTTGGAGAAGCTGATATGTTGCCTTCATTGCATAAAGCAAATTATGGTCAATCTTTTTGTTGTTGTTGTTGTTTTTGGGACAGAGTTTCTCTGTGTAGAAGTGGCTGTCCTGGAACTCACTTTGTAGACCAGGCTGGCCTCGAACTCAGAAATCTGCCTACCTCTGCCTCCCAAGTGCTGGAATTAAAGATGTGTACCACCACTGCCCAGCAACTATGGTCAATCTTGATGATACTAAAAAATAATAATTGTGTATTCTATGAAGCACCACTCAGACATCATGATCTAGGATCAAAGTGTTAAGATTGTTGTCATCCAATAGCCTTATATTTCTCCTTTCACAGGAACTATACTTGTTCAAGAAAGCCACTTCAGTAAGATATATCCTTTCACTAATATATCATTTTCTTCCAATAACTAGTAGACTTGAGCATTCCAAAAGCTTCAATCCATATCACAACTTAAATTTCATGAAAGTCAAGTCTGTATTCAGAACCTTTTATGGTGTTTCCTGGGGCCTTTATGTGCAGGTGCACCATGACTCAAATCCTTGCTTGTCTAACCCTATATAAATCATTCATTTATAAGCTTTCTTCTTGAGAACACTCTACAATAACCCATTTGTAAACCATAGGTGTCAGAATCTCCTTCCAATAAAAACAAAAAACTCCTGGGCTATAACTAGCGTGGCATCCTTTTCTCTTGATATAAATGTGTTTGTACTTAAGATGGGCATGTTATTGAATACCTGTAGTCCCAACATTTGGAAGGTGAAGCAGGAGTATCAACAATCAAGGCCAACCTGTACCACAGAGGAAGACCTCCAAAAACAAAACAAAAAATTTGAATATGCTCAACAATGATGAACTCACAATGTCATTCCTATAAATATATCTGGCACTAATGCTTATATACAGAGATAAAGAGATAAAGTTGACATACTTTTGTTTTTAATATTTTAAAATGGAAATTTTAGTAACCAGCAATGAGGAAAGCTACAAATAAATATAGTATATTAGATTATAGAATTCTAGTAACTAATGAAATTGACCAATGTTTACTGGCACAATTTTTTAAATATTCTTAATTGAATAAGAAAATTTCAGAGCAAGCCATGTCTAATTATACATTCATTTTGAAAGCCTACAAATAAATATGATACTTCATGTTTATTTGGAGACTAACTTTATTTTCAATTAAATCAGGGTAATTGCTGTACATACTTGAATTCCCAGAAGATTTGCTATGTGGGAAAATGGAAAATAACCTTAAGGAGAAATTGTTTAACAATAAATAAAAGAGCTCATCCTTTGATTTGTTAATGTTTCATTATCAAATTATTTAAGTTTAATTTTAATACAATACTCCCATGGCAGGAAGTACTCTTCAAATACACAAAAGGAATTTCAGTAACATTAGCTCTGCATTCAGAAATAATTAGTTTTATGTTTATTGGACAGGTTATCCTGTTTTTTTTTTTCTACACTTTGACTCTATGCACTTTTGTTTATATAAGTTAAACATACTATCACAGGTAAAATAGCACTGTATTTATAATTTCAGGAATGTAATTTATAAAAATACAATTTAAAGATTGCCACAACCCCAATCTCTGTCCAGCAGAGACTGGGAATAACGACACTCATGCCAAGATAGGTTCTCCAACAGATCTCACACAGCAATCTCTGCTTCCTTTATTCAGGCAGTTCAATATATACCCAACCCCTCTTGCATCATCTCCCTCCACTCATTGTTCTCCAATCAGCATCCATCACATCCGTAGCATGAGTTACACACGCAGGCAGAGCAACAGATTATTGGCGGACAGCAATGGTAAGGCTATGTGACATCCCAGATCAGGAGGTAGGCACAGGATGACTCAGCTTCGCTTTTTCAAGAGTTTGGTAAACAGGAGAGGGTAACTAGGCTTGGCATTAAGCCTGGGCTCCATCTTAGCTCAGTGGCTGCGCCCGCTTCCCACAAAAGATAATTTTGTATAAACATTGATAGGCTTTCAGATACCTAAAACTGTCATGTTTGATGTGATAATAGTGACCTAAGCTTCAGCTTCATGATTATGATTTATTGGATGTTATTAATAAACAAATCTTAATAATTTAAAAATCAAACTAAATTCCCAACGTAACAGCTTATTAAATACTCCATCAAATATTTTACAATAAATGATACAATGGCAATTTTTGTCTAAGTTGAATAACGTTTGACATGGTTTCCAATTTACATTTCCAAGTAATTTGCAAGTAGATGATTTTATTTATTGTATCGTATCCATATTGGTAAACTCATGCTGATATCCAAACTCTTTTCCAATCCATTAAAACATATTTTGTATTTCTTAATAGTTGTATTACTTTATTATTTTTCAAAGTAACTATCATGAGTAGGTATTGTAGTAACAGCCTCATGTTGAAAATGGAGGCAGGAAGATTGTGGGATGAATATAAACCTGGATTACAAATTTGTTACAATACTCAGCTGGCTTACAAAGTGAAAAGTGGGTCAAAATAGAAGTCACAATAAGGTCAGAATGACTTGATGAATAAGTGTAATTTGTATCAAGGTCAGTGTATTATAGTTCTTTAATTATTACATGATCCCAAGTCTTATTTGACTATTTAAATTCAGTAAGAGCAATTATGAATACCCATATAACAACTATGTTCCCATTGCTAAAGCTAGAATGAAAATCAAGACCTATTCTCCAGCATTCATTAATGGTCAGTAGCTTCTCCAGTTTCCCAAAATACAAAATTAGGTACAATAAAATAAAACAAAATCTGGGCCCTGTACATAATGCCCATATGTGCTTTCCTGTCTTTCTTTTCTACCTACATTTGAATGTCAAACTGAAAAAGTCAGCATCATGGGTTACAATAGAGAAATTCACTCAGTTTTCAGAGAAAAACATTTTAGAGATGGCTAAAGGGTTAGAAGCACTTACTGTTCTTCCAGATGACTTGAGTTCAGTTTCCCCCATCAGTATGACAGCTCAGAACTGTCTGTAATTCCAGTTCCATGGGATCCAATGTGTATACTCTCAGAAACATGCACACATCCATGTAAATGTAAATAAATAACAGCTCAAAAAGTTTAAATTTACAAGGATTAGGAAGTAAGTAGGTTTAGCATCCTGCTTTACATATTATTATCTGGATGAATTTAAATAAATACAACTTAATATCAAAATTACATGAGAGAAGTTTCCTTACCTGTCTGTATGGGGAAAACAAGATAAGTAGATACAAGTTATATCTGTATATGAAAATGGCAGCAGAGGGTTTCTCTAGGGTCTGTGACCTCGCAGGTCAAGCTTAGTTGGAGGGGTTTTCAGTACCTCCTATTGAGTGAGCAGTAAGGCCAACTGGACTGCTGCACCCAGAGGATAGGGACAGAGTTGTCACAGGATGAAAGTGTTATTATACATCACAAAGCCAATGAGTATCAGTCATTGTCTCAGTTCATGGGCCTCGCATCTGGATAGGACTATTGTTTGCACTTCTCCTTTGAAAACATGCATAGCACCTTTGAAAATTAGGAGAGCTCATCATCAGGGAGGAGACTTTCAAATTAGTTCCAGTTCAACTTCAGGGCTCAGAGTTTCTTACTCAGTAAATGGGGATAGACATATATATATGACATATATATATATATATATATATATATATATATATATATATATATATATATATATTTGTCAGGTAATGCTAATGTGGCTTGCTGTGGAATCAGAATGGGAAGTCTCTTCTAGGATAATAATGTCAGCAGATGTCAGGCCATTCACAAAATCCAAAGTACTCTTTAAGGACTATACTATACGCATTGTTAGTCAGAAGATGATAGAACAATATGCCAATAAATATAACAAACTGCCTAATAGTATGCAAGTGAGGAAATAAAGAAGCAGTGAAAGCCAACTTGGGACGTTCTACCTTCTCTGAAGATACTATCTAATGGGATAGCAGAGGCACTTAGGCATCACTGTGTACGGAAGACAAGAGATGAGACAAGGCAGAATCTATCAACATGAGGGTAAGAGCGCTTGTGTAACATGTGCATGGCCTAGATGTGAGTCCTAGCATTGTTCCCCAGAATACTGATAACAGTTTTATAATAAATGTACATAATAACAATAAACTACAATGTAAACATGATGTAGACTATAAACTTTATTTTATGTATAACACTAAAATTAAAACTTCTTCATCTTTCTTTAGTAAAACCTGGGTCATGTTGGAATTTGTCTTATTCTGCTTTGTATTGTTTAACTGATTAAATGATTTCATTTAGCTTATATAATTTTATTTATTTATATCATTATTTTATTTTAAATGTCTAGAATTTTACTGAAAAAAATCAAAATCATTACATATTACTGCTGTGGTGTTATTCTAATAAAATGTGTTAAAACTAAAATTGTTATAGTATTTGGTCATTCTCTATTTCAGTCAACATCCATTGTTAAGAGAAGTTATTCTCTTTGGGTCTATTCTCTTAAGAAGACTTTGGAGGAATTAACATTGCATCTTCTTTTAAAAGCAGGCTTGTGAATATTATTTTAACTATTTATTTCATTATACATAATTACTGGATGAAAACAAAATGCCTTTTCAAATTTTGTGAGGCCTGACACACTTATTGGCACTCTTATAAAATATAATCTTGTTCATCTTCTGGTTAAAATTGCTAATAACTAAACAGGTATCCCAAGATCTACCCAGTGCCTGACTACCAAACAAGGAGAGTACTATAAAAAAAATCAGAGATATACTATTTTAGTTTCAACTGCATGATTCATTTCATTCTTTATTGGCTGACATAAAATAAAATGAAAGGAAATTCAATGTTTCTAATGTTCTCAGGGATACCACTAAGAGACTTATTATCACAAAGTAGCATCTCAAGGTTTTCTCAACTCATAAGGATAAATATGACATGCTTTAAATTAACACATAACTAATAATTATAAATGATGTGACTGTCAGTCAACTGTGGAATACTGGATGCAATCCTACTCCCAAATTCCCATAGTTCTGCTCTGTTTAAAATGTAACAAGAAGCTAACAAATGCCAGTGGAATGACATGAGATGAAGCTGGATTAAATGACATTAATTTCAGTGACTCTCTGAAATGGTTATGCTATGTGACTTCCAAGGACTGAGACTTTTTCAGCTTTTATGACTTTGGATTCTGGTCTCCATTCTGTCTGCTGTGCTATACCTATTTACTGTTATGTCCACAATAGAGTTTCTGTTTTCCATGTGTTTGTTATTCAGACATTTGATCACATTTACTAAGGCTCTATATAAGTGGATGCATATTATCTTCCAGGCAGTACAAAGTAGGCTAGTGGCTTTTTTTTTTAAAGATGTTGGATCATCTTGGACAAGGCCAGAGTTCTTTCCATGGAACATAAATTTTGAGGCTGATCATGATCTGCAACTCTAGTTTTAGGAGATCTGATATCTTCTTATGGCCTCTGTGAGCAACCCTACAGTCACGTATGCATGTGTTCATATATTTACACAGACATCCACTTACAGATAATATATACAAATAAATGTTTAAAAATATCTACAGTCAACAACTACAGCATAAAATACTTCAATAGATCAGAACAAATTTAAATAGAAGTATGCAAAGTCACTACATCCAGTAGACGCTGAAGGAACTTGGAAGGAAGAGATCCATATCAGATATGTCAATGTTATGAGCTCTAAATTTACTAATCCTAATAAGGCTAATAGTAGATTATTTAACCATTGTGGTTGAGTATAAGTGATATGTGCTAAGAAAAGCATCTAGCATGGATAGCCAAGTGGTATTACTAATCATTTTATTTAAAAACTTCAGAGAAGCACATAGAAAAAACTATGATAGTATGGTTAATATAAGTTTGAAATATTTAGAGTAACTTACTTTGCCATAGCATAGTAAGTAGTAACTTACTTTGCATAGATTCTAAGATCTCAAAGCTTAGAATAAATATGAAGAATATTACATTAGAATTAAAATGCAGAGCAAAACTCACTAACATTCTTATTAGTTCTTTGAGAATTTCAGAAAATGAGTTTTGATCATATTCAATTCCACTCTAAATTCATAACCACTCTAACCATAACCACTCTAAATTCATTCATCTATTCAGCTCTATGCAGAAACACTCTTTTCTTGTAGTCATCTTTCACCAATGACTCCTTCTACTCCTACTTCCACAATGATTTCTTTGGAGGACAGAGATTGCTATACATTTTCCCCTCAAAGCCAAACATTCTTCAGTGTCTAACATCTGGATAATGATCAGTTGAGGGCCTCTGTGTTGATGATCACCTAATGTAAACAGAAATTTCTCTGATTAGGGTTGAAAGATCTATATGCCCTAAGAACTTTATAACCTACTACAGAGATACTTGCTGATTCATGTTCATTGCTGCTCTATTTATAATAGCTGGGAAACAGAAGATGATGAATGCATTATGAAATATGGTATATTTATACAATGGGATATTATTCATCTATTAAAAATAAATGAAATTTTAAAATGTTTTAGGTAAGCAGTTGGCCATAGAAGTGAACATCATTAGTAAGGAATCCCAGATCTAGGAAGACAAACATCACATATTCTCATTCATTTATGCAAATTAGTTTTTGACAAATCAGATATGTGAGCTTTATTAAAAACACAGAGGTCAGGATATTACTAAAGGGACATAGAAAGAGAAAGTAGTTCATGAAAGAAAAGATTTTAAAAAAGCAAAAAATAAAAAACAAAAACAAAAACACTGACTGACTTTTCAAAATGGGTACAATTCTTTTGAGATATAATCTTTATGGAAAAAACATTTTCTCACAAATTATAGGCGAAAATCTGGAACGATAAATAAAAATTAAAAAAAAATTCCTGTTAGAGATTTTTGGCCTTTCAAATATATTTTCTGTACTATCTAAATTTCAATTATTTTTTATTATGCTTATAATATAAATAAGTGGTGATATTTTTAATATATGAAACATACTGCAGTGATAAAAAGATAAATTAGAGAAATGCATCAAAAAGCTCCCAAAGAATAGAGCATAAAAAGATGAAATAGAACTAGAGAGCCTAAAGCATTACAGTAGTAGAACTTTGGATGTTAAAATAAAATGGAACATCAAAGATAGAAATAACACATTAGCGCACAACTTTTATGTGCCCCCAACTGAAGATAACTTCTCAGAAAAGAAAACGACTTGACACTACAATAAAAAAAGGCAAATCAATCAGGAAAAGATTGAGGCTAGGGAAAATATAAATAATAAATCCTACTTAGTGTCATACAAAGCATCATTACATCATACAAATCCATACTCCAATTTAATAAAACTAAATAAGACAATGCCATATTTTAACATTAGATAAACATCTAATAAATGATTGATTTTTTTATCTGTGGTTTTAATATGATTGAAATTTAATTACATAATAGCCTTCCATAGTCTTCTCTAAAATACATAGATAATTGGGGATGGAGAGATGACTTGGTGGTTAAGAGCACTGACTGCTCTTCCAGAGGTCCTGAGTCCAATTGCTAGCAACCATGTGGTGGCTCACAATCATCTGTCATGGGATCTGATTTCCTCTTCTGGTGTGTCCAAAGACAGTGACACTGTACTCACATAAGTAAGTATGTAAATAAATAAATAAATAAATAAATAAATAAATAAATAAATAAATAGATAAATAAATATTTTTTTAAAAACATATGTAAAAAATACAAAGATATTTGAAAAGAAACTGAAAAAAATAAACTCATCTCAACTATTATCTGTCAGTCTAACCGAACTTCCAGCTATGCAGCTGGAGATGCTTTTGCAATACTGCTTGTACCTTCTCTATTCCACAAAAAGTTAATAAAATAAAAGTATCTCAATTCGTTGAGCAATTCGGTTTATCCAAAAATTCATTTCTAATGCCTAGTATTTAGTGTCTATAACCACTTCCATCTTTATACCTCTCCGTGAGGCTGGAGGCTCTTTTCTGTTTCACCTGTGTACTGAAGGCCATATTAATGACTCTTTAAACCAGGGCTCCAGTCTTTCATTGGGACACATTTATCTCTTCTAAGATCCCCGGTTCCATAAAAACATGTTCAAGTTATATTGGAAAAGAAACTCTTCTGAAACTCTTACTTGGCTCTTTTCCTCATTATATCTAATATGTTAGTAGACATACAATTCCAGCACTGCAGGTTACAAATGAATTGCTTCTGGAAACTTTTCTCCAAAATTCAAGAGTCAGATATATTAGAAAAGACAGGTTTTAAAAAATACACATTTAAGCTGGAAAAGTTTTGTGTTATGTATTTGTAGTTGGTACATCACATGTTCAAAATTATTTCTTCCTGCCAGGCCATATTTCTCTGTAGCGTATTTTATGATTGACCTTTGGCTTGACTACACGATTTCCTTTGTCAACTAAAATATGTCTTGACAGACATAGTAATCTTTCAAGTCAAAGTTTACATGTCCTTGCAGGATATGACTTTGTTCTCCTCTGCCTTCCCATGAAAAAGCATGGATAGTGACTGCTCATTCAACCTGAGGTCTAGACTGAGAGAGCATCTAGAACTGGGTCTTTCTGACTTAATTTGGGGGGGCCATATAACTCAACACAGGATCAACATAACAGCTCAAAGTGTAAGCAAAAACAAATGTTCATTGCTTCAAGACAGTGAAATTAAGGAAACGTCTGGTGCTGCGCAGACTGACTAATAAAATATTAATAAATTTAAACATGTAGTTAAGTCTGAATGATTGTGTGGCCCAAATAAGATGAGCATTTAAAAATATAGAGAAGGGTATGTATAATTCAAATGTTGATTATCTAAATTGTAATAGGTCTAAAATTTTCACGTATTACGTAATACAAAAAGTGACTTAAAATTTAACAGAGCAAATTAAGTGTTTCTTAACCCTAAAGCATAACAGAAGTATATATTATTGTGGAATTTGAATATTAGAAAGGTAGTCTCAAAATCTATGTAATAATATAAAAGAAAATAATAATGTACAAATCATTGGAAGACAGGAAAATATAGTATATCATATTCTCAGTCATAGAAGTGAAAGCCAAAGTTGAAATAAATAAAAATCTACAGTGTTGAATTCATCTGAAGTCCTATCATGCACTAAGTTTAACGGTGGATATACTATGAATTTTGTCAGTGCTTGAAATTTTGAAAGGCAGATGGTAGTAAGACAGTATACAGTGTCATGTATACATTGGAAATATAAACCACAAAAATTGTTGCTCAATTGAATAAGACAGTATGAGTATAGAAATATATATGTAATAACTTCTAAAAAATAAACAAATATAAAATGTATGAAAATCAAGAAAAAACTATCAGTTTTGATAAATAAGCTATAGAGAATAGTGAAGATAATAATGAACAATTGTCTATCAGTAATATATACAATATATTAATAATATTATGTACATACACACATACACACACACATATATATATATATATATATATATATATATGTATTATTCTTGCTATTTCAGCATACAATTTAACATATTACATACACATACACATAACAGGTGCCCACACCAGATGAATTATTTTGTATTCATTAGGAAAAATAGAACAGTGTTAGCAGTCCTTGATCTCTTCTTTCATACATGTTATTTTCTGCCTAGCGTCCACATTGTAAAACATGCTTCTATAGGTATTTATTCAATAGCTGGCATATTCTCACTGCCATAAATCTAAAATGTAATAAACTTTATACTAGGTAATTGGTCATTTTCAAATAATAACATTCAATTCATCTTTTTGTAGGATTTTATTTTCAAGAATCAGTGCAAATATTCAAAATAATAACGAAGAACCATGGGGGCTTGAACATTTTTCTCTTGTTCCAGAAGAGCAGACACAGAAGTGAGTCAGCCCTGCCTTAGCCCTCCATGTTCTCTGATATCACTGAGCTCCCCTAAAGTCTTATATAATGATTATAACTTGCAATCTGAATAAAACAAAGGGAACACAGTTACATAATCAATATTATAGCTTTAACAAGTCGGTAGTAATCAATCTGTTTTTGCCAATGCATACAGAAAATGTTCTGCTGATTCCATGCTCCAGTAGGATGGCTTGCTAGCAAAAAAAAAAAAAAAAGTATTAAACAAAAAGTTCATATAACAGAAAGATAATGTAATAAAAATTAAAATAATAATAAAAAACAATAAAATAAAGGCAAAGCAAATGACTAAAAGAAAAAAGAAATATACATAGAAAAATTAACACTAGCTACATGAATTCATAGTTTGTATTAGTAGTTTGTGTTACATTTAGAAAAATTGAAGATAAACATTTAACTGTACAAATTTCAATAACATCTTAGATCTACAATGATGCCAAGACATATTAATATACTTGTTGTATTTGTTATATCTTCTGTACTGAAGATGTTCTGAATTGTTTATATAACATAGGTTAAGAAGTAATATGTTTTATTGCTAAGTCACAGTGAATATATCTTCTTTAAAAATAAATGAGGTACCTACAATTAGATAATAATGTATGATACATCAATATGAAAGATTGATTACTCATCCTTTATGGCTTCTGGACTGTGAATTTAACAATTGATTAACAGTCTCACATGAAGAATCAAATACAATACTGCTGCAGCTGCTTTAAAGTAGAAAATGACAACAGAAAATGAAATTACAAAGTATGGGGAAAAGAATATTATGGTAAAAAAAATCTAAATCTTCTTTGATGACTTGAACAAAACCAAAGTGTTGCATTGAAGGCTATAGCTAAAACTGCATATGTTATTTAACCCCCAATACTGATATTCCAGAAATGTTCAATTCCATAGCAAGAATTGACCTCCTTTTGAATATAATTACTGTTTACAACAAAATGTAAAGTTAACTTTGAATTTCTGAAATTTTCAAATTACAATATTTGCTCTCCCCTAATGAAATAATTGTGATACTTTTCCCAGGCAACTTTTTAAATAATTTACTGCCTTAAAATATATTAAAACATTTTTCTATAATCAAGTTGTATATATGCTAACCAAGTTACAAATTGTGAGACAATTCTTTTATTAATATTTTCCTAGAAAAAAGCTTTCATCTAATTTTATTTTTTTCCAGATCCTTAAATGATCATATCAGTTGCATTACATTATGTTTTTTTGTAAATATTGATCTGTTTCCAAGTTTAGTTATGGTGTTTTATGAGTTGTAGAGGAATTTTAATCCAGCAACATAGCTGTTCTGGCAAAAGGTCACATCTAAAGCCTTTCTAGGAAGGTGTGATCTAGTGGAAATACAGATATGACTTTGATTCCAGAAGAGAGAGGCAAGCTGATCTCTGAATTCAAGCCTAGTATAGAGGAAGTTTCAGGTAAAGAAAAGCTTAGGTACTGGTGTGGTGGTACACACCTTTATCTCAGCACTCAGGAGTCAGTTATTTTGAGAAGTACTACAGTGGAGTGGAGTTTGGCAGTTCAGTTCATGGAGTTCAGAGGCAGTTTTGACGGAGACAGCTTTACAGAAACAAGTTGCAGAGAGAACAAGCTAGACACAGGTGAATAACAAAACAAGCCAGAAAATGAAAAGGACCCAGATGATTATACCAAATCTTCAGAGTTAGAGGCCAAGCAAAGCAATTCAGTGAGAAACTGAGAAAAGCCAGATTGAATCAGTTAGCTTAGAGAGGAGTTTGAGTCAGAACAGTTGAGTTGAACCAGCCACCCAGTGTTCAGAAAGAACTAGAAAGGGTGAGCTTATTCAGTAGTAAACCTCAGAGATGACAATTAAGCTAGACAAATAAAAGTTACATTTCCAAATGTAATGGATATGTTGAAAATGTAATGGGTAGTATATTGAATATTTTATCAATTAGCACTTTATAAATTATTTTCAAAGGGAAAGTTTCAATAAGTAGATAATGAACATGCTCTTAATTACAGAATTTAACAAATATTGCTAATGGAAAGATCATAGAAATTTCATTCTCCTATATTCATAGAATAGTATCTTTCTCAGTCATCATCAGAACAGATTCCTTCTGCAGCAGATGGGAATGGCTGTAGATACTCACAACTAGACAATGTGTAGAGAATGGGAAACCAGGATGTCTCTATCAAATTCCTTCTCTATCAGGACATAGGGGATCACACAGAAGAAGAGCAGAAAAAAGCTAAAGGTAAATGCTCCAGAGAGGTATGTGTACAAGAATCAGAAATTTAAAAATCGGTAGCATGTATATAGTAATTATGAGATCATAATATGTTATTTACTGAAAGTAGGCCATAAAAGCTCTTTTTTTCATATTGTCACATATATAACACTTACATAAAATATTTGATCTATGAATACTTTTTATTTTGATATTTATTTTTAAATGTACAGGTGATTTACCTGTACCCCCTGGGTGTGACCTTCGTAGGTCAGAAGAGGTCTCACATTCCCTTGGACTGTATGACAGACAGCTGGAAATCAAACGTTTTTGATATCTCTACCTTCTCAGATCTTTCCCACTCGTGTGTCTCTAATAATTTCTAAGAAATTCTAGATTATTTTTAAGTTGTAAAAATTCAGCAACGGTTCTAATCATCAATGAAATGATGAAATATAATAAGTGAAGACATTTATGTCAAATGATTTGGCTTTGATTCCTAATAAAAAGCATATGTAAACATGCAGAACACAGACAGATAATGATATCCGAAGCTGGACTATTTCTGAATCAGAATCAACTCAATTATTCTTAGGCTTATTTTGCAATTTATGGATCATCTAGCTTGGCTCCATTTCTATTTACTTTTGCCAAATTTTCTACTTATTATAATTCCTGCAGGATGTGATCCAAGCAAAGGGAAAAATAATCTTATTGAAAGCGTGGCTATTTATGAAAACTGTCTTTCTTAAGGAAGAAAAAGCTGATAGGGTAAGAGTATGACTATGGATAGAAAATTAAATTAAGACATCATATGTAAACTGCATATTTGACTAATTATTTTAGCTACTTGTATTTAAATTATTCTTAGATGTTTGCTGAACTTCTTTGACATTTCAATCTTTATTTATTCCTAAATACAAGTTTGCTTGGAAGCAGGGCAAAAAGATGTAGTTTCAGTTCCTAAGACTAGAGCAGCTGATAATGATTCTAGAGTCATATTTAATCAAAACATTTATTCCCATACAAATACACAAATCACAAATATATGCATGCATATTCAAACACACATATATAAACATATGTTCATTCATATCAAAATATGCATGGGCATTTGTTTACATACACTCTTATGTACATACCTGTGTATTTACATAGACATATACTCACATATACATCCACATGCCAGAGTACATGTATAGAGTTTAAAAAATAATTTCTGTGTGTATGATGTACATGTGTAAATATGTATAAGTATATATGTGAGTGCTCATGTACCATGAAGCAAATATAGAGGTCAGAAAACAGCCTTGGATGTTAGGTTACACATTTCACTTTGTTTAAAACAGGGTCTCTTGTTAACCATGGTGGGTGCCAGCTTACTAGCACAAGCTCTTCCTTCTATAGAGTCTCACATCTTCACCTCCCATCTAACTGCAGGACCAGGGGAATGCAGAAGTGCACTAACTTGTAATGTTTTATGTGCATTTTGAAAATAGGAACTGAGCTACTCAGGCCTTTGCATCTCCTCAGTAGATTGATTTTAGATTATGGGATTTTACTTTGGGATTTGTTTTCTTCTCGTATTTTCCTCAGTATTTATCTTAGTTACTATTCCATTGCTATGAAAGACACTTGACCAAAGCAACTCTTATCAAAAAAAGCATTTAATTGGGGTCTTGCTTACAGTTCCAGCGGGTTATTCTGTTATCATTATAGAAGAAAGCAAACAGGCATGGCACTGGAGAAGCAGTTGGAACTTCTTATCTACAGACAGGAAGCACAAAGACAGTAGGGTTAGTGTGGGCTTTTGAAACCTCAAAGGGAACACCTACCAATGCACCCCTCCAATAAGCCCACACCTTCTAATCCTTCACAAAGAGTTCACCAACCGAAAGCCAAATGTGTAAGTACATGAGCCTCTGGAGATTATTCTTATCCAAAACATCAAATACTTCATTCATTCTACATAGGTGACTGTTTCTTCTGTTCTTTTGTCTTTTCCCTTTGCTTTATTCCCATTAAATATATATGTTACTCTACAGCTCTTCAGTCACCTACTCTGTTGGGTTTGCCTGTTTGTTTGTTTGTTTGTTTGTCTGTTTGTTTGTTTTTCAGGTTTCCTTTTTTCTTTTCTTATTTATTTAATTATTTATTTATTTATTTATTTATTTATTTATTTATTTATTTATTTGAGAGTTTCTTCATTTACATTTCAAGTGTTATCCAAAAGTCCCCTATATCCTCCCCCCTCCCCACGCCCTGCTCCCCTACCCTCCCTCTCCCACTTCTTGGCCCTAGCATTCCCCTGTACCGGGGCCTATAAACATTGCTAGACCAAGGGCCTTTCTTCCCCAATAATGGCCAACTAGGCCATCTTCTAATACATATACAGCTAGAGACCTGAGCTCTGGGGGTTCTGATTAGTTCATATTGTTATTCCATCTATAGGGTTGCAGACCCCTACAGCTCTTGGGTACTCTCTCTAGCTCCTACATTGTGGACCCTGTGTTCTGCCCTATAGATGATTGTGAACATCCACTTCTGCATTTGTCAGGAACTGTCAAAGCCTCCCAGGAGACTTTGACCAAACCTATTAGTCCAGCCATGATTTTTGGACACTGTGTACCAGAGATATTTTGTTGCCTTTGCTGCCTGTCCAATTTTTTTTTTTTTGAGACAGACAAACTTCCAGAGACTATAATAGAATGTTTCTGTCTTCTCTGCAGAACTCTCCTCTAGCCTTGGCCCATCCTTAGGTGAGTTAGACTAATACAGCTGGAGACTGGCCTTCAGTTTTAGTAGCTTATCTACACTGATAAAAGAATGTTCAGACAAACTTCAGTTGATCCTTTTCACATGGCTCTGCCAGAGCCTGAGGAGTAGTGTTCCATTACTCACTGGTCCACACTAGAAAAGCTCCTAAAGGTCAGAGTCACAGAATAAGGGCCTCGGAATGACTGGACCCTGTGATTTTTCTTCTGATACAGGAACCATCCTGGCAGAGCCCCTGCAGTGCATTAGTTGCTTGGAGATTTCCCAGTGTCAGCACTGACTTCCTTCCTTAGGTGGTTCTGCTCCTGGGTTTCTGCTTCAGCACCTGTGGTCCTCTGTGTTTGCTCAGGGGTCCTCCTCATTTTAGAAAGGGGCACAACACTGTGCCCTATTGACCTCACCTCTGACAGATCTCAGAAAAGTTGCATTTTCAGCTTATTCAGCCTTTTCCTTCTTAAAAACCAATGTTGGCTCTTACTTAGCTTTCTGTGTGCAGAAGTAGAACTCAGAAAACTTTTTTCTTCCTTTTTTTTCTTTCTTTGTCTAGAGAAGTTTTAAGAATAAAAAACAAAAAGGAAACATGAGGTCAATATGTAATAATGGAAATTTTTGATATTGCATAGGAACATATTTTATGCAAATAATACTTGCATCATTTTTTATTACTTTTTTTTTTTTACAGTCCAGTCATTGCCCCTTCCTGGTCTGCTCTCCCACAGTTCCTCAAACCCTTCCTCCTCCCTCCTATCTCCAAGGAGATGCCCCCTTTCCAGGCCTCCCAAAACTCTGGAGCCTCAAGTCTTTCAAGGTTTAGGTACATCTTCTCACACTGAGGCCAGACCAGGCAGTCCTCTGCTTTATGTGTTGGGGGCTTCAGACAAGCTTCTGCATGCTGCCTGGTGGCTCAGTGTCTGAGAGATCTCAGGGTTTCCGGTGAGTTAAGATGGCTGGTCTTCCTACAGCGTCTCCCTCCTCCTCAGCTTCTTCCACCCTTTCGCTAATTCAGCTGCAAAGGTACCTGACTTCAATCCAATGGTTGGATTTAGATATCTGTATCTGTTTCAGTCAGCTGCTTGTTGGGCCTCTCAGAGGATAGCCATGCTAGGCTCCTGTCTATAAACACACTATAGCATCAGTAATAGTGTCAGGCTTTGGGGCCTCCCCTTGAGATGGATTCCAAGTTGGGCCAGTCACTGGACCACCATTCTCTCAGTCACTTCTCCATTTTTGTCCCTGCAGTTCTTTTCAACAGGAACAATTCTAGGTCAGAGTTTTTAACAGTGGGATGGCAATTCCACCATTTCTCTTGAGGCCATATCTTTCTACTGGAGGTGGACTCTACAATTTCTCTTTCCCCACTGTTGGTATAATTTAAAGAGTAAATGAATGTTAATCTTATTCGACTTTTCTTAGAATGTTTGCTATCAATGTTAATGATATGGCTGCTGACATTTGTTGAGAACAACCAATGATTTATTCTAGGCTACAGTAGCACACTAAGTTGCTCTTCATTAACTGGCCAAGCGATGAGATAAGACAAGGTGAAAAGACAATTTTGTGTTGATGAATTGTTGTGTACTTGTTTGAGAGACTGGCATAAATAATCTTATTTTTCAAGGTGCAAGAAGTAGATAGCAGGAGTCTGTTAGGTGCTGTGCCAGAAGCCCAAAGACGGCAATATAGCATCCTCGGGGCTTTCTGTGTGAAGCCTGTTAATTTATGTTTTGTAGCAAAGAGAAGGATTTCTAATGAAATTCTGAATTCTGTTTCTGATAATTATCAGTGATAAATAGGCATTGTTAAAAAGTGATGTCTAGTCTTTGTGTCGTTACTTAAGAAAGATATCTATGTTGTTTGAGAATATAATGTATTTTCCTCTGAATCCTTATAGGAAGCAACAACAACAGTTATTTTAAGAGGATGTTCTCTTCCATCACCTTTATCTTTAATTGATTCATCTTAACTTTAAAATGAATTATTTTATAATTTATAAGCTAATTACATGTCAGTTTTTAAAAACACAGTAAAGTGTGTCACATTGTGAAAAAATGTTGTATGTAGTAAAAATGATCAAAGCCTTAGAAAAATATTATCAGTAGCATAATTATTATTGAAATTCTAATTAAAGCTGTAAGAATTAAACTAATTCTTCACACTTTAATATTCCATCTGTATCAGAACAAAATAGAAATTTAGTCTCTATTATTAATTATAAAGCAAATATATAATTTATAACAGGTTAAAGTTGAGAAAAACATTGGAAATTCAAATATCCTTGATAGAATTTCATACTATACAATATTTCAGCCAGTATAAATGTAGGACAGGTACAAATATTTCAGAAATAAATACTATCTCCATTTATTATGTTCACTTTCTTGATAAAGACTGAGAACACTTCAGGTCTTCCTGTACTGATTGGTGCAAAGCTCTTGATTTGAATCTGCTGGAAACCTGAGCTCTATTGTGTACTAAACTCCCAAAGAGGACTGTGGAAGGCCTTACCTTTCTCCCTTATTTCCTATAACAACAAAAACAAAAACCACATTAGTTTACTTTTTTTGTTTGTTTGTTTGTTTTGTTTTTTGAGACAGGGTTTCTCTGTATAGCCCTGGCTGTACTGGAACTTAATATGTAGATCAGGCTGCCCTCAAACTCAGAAATTTGCCTGCCTCTGCCTCCCAAGTGTTGGGATTACATTCTTAAAGCTAGTCACCAAGGTCTATTCTCTTATGGCCACTTTCTTCCTCTGAGACAGACTACCAAGGTCCAGCTACCAGGGTATTAAAGTCCTACAACCAAGCAATCAAAATCCCCCTTTGGCTCCTAATTAATATACCAAATCAAAATTCAACACCTCATCAAAACACGGGGTTAACCCATATTACCTTTATTTTTTAATTAATTAATTAATTTACATCTTAAATGTTGCCTCCATTCTTTTGTTTCTTTTCCCATTTTCCCTTGTTCTCTATTTTCTGTCTTTGCTCTTATTCCCTGCCCTTTGCTCTGTGAAGCAAATAGGTCTCCTTTGTGCTGAGAAAGTAATGACTTGAGTAGACTTTCAGGTCCCTATATTAGGTATTTTTTTATTTGTTTGTTTATACCTAATTAACTGCTAGTAGTAGTAGTAGTAGTAGTAGTAGTAGTAGTAGTAGTAGTGTGTGTGTGTGTGTGTGTGTGTGTGTGTGTGTGTGTGTGTGTGTGTGAAAGGGCTTTGGGGAAGTGCAGAAAAAGGATTTCAATCCTGTAGAGATATTGGTGATTGAGAGACACCTACTTGGTTGCTGGACTATGAACTCAGGTTCCTTGGAAGACCAGCAAACAGGGTTAACCACTGTGCTTTCTCTTCAACACCAGTCACTAGTTATTCACATATTCTATATGGCTTACTTTTTATCCCCAATTCTCAAGACTTCCTGATGAATCCAGTCTTGTCATACAAAAGGTTATCTGTGTTTTTTAAGGATTGATGTTTGTGCCTATTAAAATATAATAAGTTTAACATTCCATTCAGAGTACCACCAACATGATAAATTTCAATGCCTCCAATTGAATGTCTAATTTACATATGATGCTCCCTATAAAATGAACTTGATTTTCTCAAGGCATTCTTAATTGATGGACTGATGTTTCCAAACCATAACCTGTAGACTAAATATAAAGGAAACAGTACAGTACAGAAATCCAATTGATTCATAGAGTTTAAAATTTTTTGATAGGCTGGAAGCAACTTTTCTATTTCTATTTCTGATCCTATTAGTAGTCTATTTCTGATTTTAGAAATTAATTCAGTGAACTGGTACATTTAATAAATAGACTTAAATCTGGAACCAGGTTCTATATGGGAACAGAAAAGGGACTGCCAGGTGTAGCGAGAGGGTACAAGTATGAGAATGGGCAGGGGAGATGAATACAAATATATAAAAATGTCATTGTGAAAGACACTGTTTGGAACATTTATATGTTAATAGAGAATAGGTGGTAACTATATAAAAAGTAATATGCAATTGATTTGCTACAGGTTTCTTTTTTTTTTTTTTTATGCAATGCACTTTAATAATGTTTCTCCTTTCTTGTGTTCTTCTAAATCCTTCTCATCTCCCAATCCACAGTTTCCATTTGTACTTTGATTAGTACATCTCATATGTTCCTTTTCTAAAGTATTTTTCCCTTCCACACCTGAGTAAACAATGTATCTTCCTGATTGCTAGAAGTCATTATTTCAGGTTTGAACACCAAGTATATTATATTTGTTTCTTATAAGAATCTTTAGATTTGTTTAACTTTAATTACATATATGGTTATTTACTAAATCCCTTGTGTTAATTTTTATTGTCTAAAAGATCACAGGATCTTCAATGTTCTCTTCTTCTGTTTGTTTTCACTCATGACCACCAGTGAAAAATGAAAGAGGAAAGTATTGAGTGGAAATAACGGTTTTTCAAATTTCACAAACTACTCAGTTTTCAAGATGGAATTTCAAGACTGATAAAAATTCATCTGTGATTCCAATTTAATGTCTGTGGGAAGATTTCCAATTATGACTCACTTCTTGCAATAACCTGGACCAATTCAGAGTTCCTGTCATAGATTGCTTCATTCATGACGTGTTTTCAATTCGTCAAATTTATTCATAACACTCTGACGTTTGCTCATTATCTTCTTAATGTTCACCCACAGATCTGCAGCGACTTGGCTGCTTCCACTCCTAACTTTGCTCTCATTCTTCTTTACCTTGTCTTCACTGTAGCTAAAGGCTTATCCATTGATACTCTTCAGCTGTGAGTTTATTTCCAGGAGTTTTATCTATTAGATGGTACCATGGCACTCTAATGTTAATCTCATCTGTATCATCTATTCCCTTCTACATCACTGGGATTTAATTTGCTCTTTTAGAGAATTTGGATGCCAACATGTAAATTTTAGCCATTCTCATGGTTCAAAGACTGTTTTATCTAAGCATGGCTTGAAATTTTCTAAATATTCTGCTGCTGTTCACATTTTGCTAAAATTGTAATGATTCAAGAATTAGGTAGAAACTTGCTGCATACTTTTTTCAAATATTTTGAAAATATCCCATAAATGTTTGAATTATTTGTTTGCAATTCATTAAACAATGCATTTTCTTAGCATTTCATTTTCACTTTATAAGTACATTTGTGCCACAGAGTACTGTCCAGTTTGTATATATTGCAATGGTTTTTACTTGTAAAGAATGTACACTCTGGAGCTGTTAAGTATAGTTGTCAATAGATATTTAATATTAATACATATTAAAGTTACTTTGTTCTGAGACTGGAGAGATGACTTAGGGATTAAGAGCACTGGCCTCTCTTCCCTGGGACCATGGGTCAATTTCTGGCACAAACATCGTGGCTCACACCCATCTGTAACTCCAGTTCCAAATAACCTGACACCCTCCTTTTACCTCTAGGAGCACCAGGCATGCACATGTTATACAGACATATGCAAGCAAAACAGCCATATACTTAAAATAATATGATATTAATACTGAAGTTATTTAATAATGTGTTTATAATTATTTCTATTTTTATTGATTTTCTGTGTATTTGTTATACAAAACATGAAGTAAATAAAATAGCTGCTACCTCTGACACGTATAGTATTTTTAACCACTATGTCCTTATTTCTTCAGATATTTTAGAGTTTTGTTAGTAAGAATCCATATTATTAATTTTTGCTCCTTGTGAATTTTATCATAAAGAAATGTGCTTATTTTATTATTGAGAAGTATCTCTACATGTCTGCTATTGTTCTCAAGTCCTACTTTGTTTCATACAAGCAGAGTTACTTCAGCTCTGTGAGGATTAGTGGTTGCATATTGTAATTTATTCTCTGGGGTTTTTTTGGGGGGGTGTTTTTATATTTCTGAGAATTTCATACATGAGTAATGCATTTACAATATTCTCACACCACATTTTTGCTTATCAACCCCTCTCTTAACTCTCAACTCCTTCTCAAATCCGTAACTTTTTAAATTATCATTGCTACACATACACATAGCCCAGTGAGTCCATTTGCTGTTGCTTATGTGTACATAATTTTAGGATTATCAGAAATTTGGTTGCATATATAGGACCAGCATAATGACAACAACTTCTGGTATGCCAATATGGATGAGGTTAATATCACCAATTTTACATTTAACTTCTTTATTTTAAACTATATATATTAGCAAGGTCCTTTTGTTTGGGCCTTTTGATTTTTCTGTCGTTTAGAAGTTGGCCTCAAGTTGCTGTATTACTGATGATAAATTTAAATTGCTGATTCCCATGCATTTACCCCTCTAGGGCTAAGACTACAGAGAAATGCCATAGTATCTAATTCATGAGGCACTAAGAATAGTACCCTGTAAGTTACAAACTCTAGGAAACCATTCAAAAAACTGAACTACAACGTCATCTCCCTTAAATCTTTTACTTGCATTTATATGTTCACTTGTTTGTAAACTAGTTGGACTTCTTTATTCATTAAATACATTTTTATTTATGGAACTACTTTTTCATGAATAGTGCTTTTATTACATAATTTAAGTACACATGTGTTATATAATACACAAATATGTTGGTAAATCTTATAAATCTATACACAATAGTAAATCACCATAAAAGGACACAAATATTAGATCCCCAAGATATATACCTTAAAAACAGTTACAACAATTAAATAAAAACAGTTAAACAAAGGGAATTCATGTTGATAAGAAAAAGCAACACTATCTTTATGTACATGATGTCTTAGTTGGGGTTTGGTTGCTTTGAAGAGACACCATGACTAAGGCAACTATTATAAAGTTCAACATTATAAGGTTCAGAGGTTCAGTCAATTATCATCAAGACGGGAGTGTGGGAGCATCTGGACAGCCATGGCACTGGAGGAGCTGAGAGTTCTACATCTTGTTCCAAAGGCAAACAGGAGAAGACTAGCTTCCACAGAGCTAGGAGGAGAGTCTTCAAGCAACCCCCTGAGTGACACACTTCTTCCAACAAGGACACACCTACTCTAATAAGGCCACACCTCCTAATAGTGCAACTCCCAGGGCCAAGCATATTCAAACTACCACACAGAAGACAATGCTGCATATAAAAATCCTAAAGGATTCACTAACCAAACTGTATTATTTACACAAAATAACTTTAACAAGATTGCAGGAATTAAGATCAACATATTGAATCAGTAGAATTTCTTCCAGGAAAAATAATCAATATGATAACATATTGAGAAATCAACCTTGCAAAAAAAAAAAAAAAATCAAGACTTATACATTGCCAGCATAAACATTGCTGAACTAAAGAAGACATCACACCTACGCATAAGAATTAAAATATTAAATATTTTAAGTTGCCAATCTTTACTAAATTAATGTTTTGGTGCATAAACAGAATTAAGGCTCCATGAAAATGTTAGATATATCTCATGCAAAGTTTAAAAGTATGATATTAAGATCCATACAAAAGCACATGGGATCCATAATAGTCAATACAATGTGAGGGAATAGGTAGAAAAAAACACTGATTACAGAATAAATCATAAAACTTCAATAGTAAAGACCGCATGCCACAAGCAGAGAGATAGAAACTAAGATCACAGACAGAATTGAGCATCTAGTCATAAACCTGTAGGCTAATGTGAGTCTGATGGCTGTTTGTTCAGATTATCAAGTAAGTTTCATGGAAATATGGTCCTAGGAAGAACACATGTCCATTTGCACAAGAATTAAGTTTGATCTGTATCTTACCTTATAGACATTCTAAAATGACTCAAAATGATGCAAGTTTATGAGCTAAAACCATAAAAATCTTAGAACTAAATGGAAATACAATTGTGTTATCTTGGATTAGAATGTTTTTTTTACTACAACATCAAAAATTTTCAATTTAAAAATAAAGCTATTTTGGATATCAAAATTGCTAAGGTTTGTTCCTCAAATGATGCCAGCAATGGAATTCAAAAGCATAATAATTTGTGTAGATACAAAAAAGCTTGCAAACAACATTTGGTGTTCTTTTCAGAATAGATAAATGCCTCATGTAATATAATCATCAGAATAATATTTAACAAATAACCCAGCATAGCCAGGTGTAGTGGCTCACACTTGTAATCACAGCACTCAGGAGCCTAAGGCAAAAGCAGCGTGAGAAGGCAAAAGCAGCGTGAGTGCAAAGCTATCCTGGGCTGCATCCAATGCACAATTCATGATGAAAAGATGAAAATGTGGACCCCCAATAACATTAGGAGAATTATGTCCTGCATAACAAGAAAAGGGGAAAGACATGCCAGGTACTAGGAAACTTTTATGCCAACACTGATTTGATGCAAATTTCATGTATACACATACGCACACACTCCTTAAATGCAGCAACAGTATATGAACAGTGCAACTAAAATGTGGGCAAAGGATATTTTGAACAAGTCCTTCCTCAAAAGGATCAATAGTTTTCAAATTATGATATGAAAAACATGCATATCATATCGTTAGAAAACTGCAAACTAAGTCAGCAACGAGATACCACTACAAATGCTTCAGAACGGATAAACCTAAACTCTGATAACATTAAGTTCTGACAAGGATGTATAGCAATATGCATTTCTTTGCTAGTGAAAATACAAAATAATGTGGCCTCTTTTCAATAAATTCTATACAATTATTTTGTAAAACAGATGCTTACCTTATGACCCAGCAACCATTCTCCTAAGGGTTTATTCAAAGGACTTAAAATATTATGTCTGCTAAATGTTTACAAAGCTTGGAAGTATCTGGTATTTTTTCCTTCAAAGGTGATAACAATAGATAAACAGTAGCTCGTTCATAAGATGGAAGGCTGGTTGATCATCATGAAAAGAACTATTGAGCCTTATCAAAGAAATGGAGGTACCATGAGGTACCATCATGTTTCTGATTGAGAGAGGGCAGTGTAAAATGTCTACATATTGTATGGTTCCAAACCATTCTAAAATAGATCTGCAAAGACAGAGAAGAGATGAGTGCTCCCTGGGTTTAGACAGTAATAAGCCAATGGTGAGTGTTTTAAGGACAGTGAGTTTTGTTTCATTTTATTTTGTTTTGTTTTTAATTTATTTATTCACTTTACATTCAGATCACTGTCCCTCTCTTCCCATCCTCTTCTCACACAGCCCCTCCCTCTTTCTCCTCCCATTCTCCTTTGAAATAATGGAGACACCCCCATACCTTGAGTATCCCCCAACCCTAGAACATCAAATCTCTGCTGGGCTATTTGCAACTTCTTGCACTGTAGCCATACAAAACAGCCCAGGTCAGGAAATTGGATCCACCGACAGGCAACAGATTTAGGGACTGTTCACATGGCAGTTGTTGAAGGATTCACATGAAGACTGAGCTGCACATCTGGTCCACATGTACTAGGGTTCTAGGTTCAGCCTAAGCTAGGATGCTTGAATTTCACTTAGAAGGGGGAATAAAATGGTCACAGGATGGAGGGAGGTAACTGGTTGCGAGAAAGTTTGAGAAGGATCTTGGGATCATGTGTGTATAGACTCAGGGCCAGAGGGCCAAGTGAATGAATGGAAACCATTTGCTCATGGAGGGGTGGGGAAGGACATCTCAAGGACATGCCAGAGTCCTCAGATGTGTCTTTGAAGAGCCTATGGGGATGACATTAGCAGAGACTCCTAGCAGTGGCAATAGGGAACCTGAAGTGACCATCTCCTGCAGTCTCTGGATAGCCTTTCCTTCGATCTCTATTCCACTCTTTGTCCTTGTACTTCCTTAATTATCTTGGTTCCCCTTCTAAGTAGGACTGCCAAAATGAATATATATTAAAAGGGGATTTACTGGAGTGGCTTTAAGCTGTTTCCTGACTAGTCCCACAATGACTATCTCCTGACATTAGGACCAAGGATATGGCAGCTTTTCAGTCCATGAGGCCGCATGTCTCTGCTAATTTTCCATATTTGTTGGAGACTCAGAAAAGAATGTTTTGATACCAGTGTAGAAATGCCTAAGTAGTGGGATAAATGTTGTTTCCAGAAGAGCAAGAGCAATCAGACAAAACAAAAGCTTCCTTCTTCTTTTCTGTGGCTGCCCCCCAAAGGTGCAGCACAGGTTCAGGATGTGTCCTCTGATCTCACATGGCCTAATAGATCTTCTACCTCTAACAATTCTGATAAGAAGAAAACCCTCATAGGTTTGCCCAGGTTCTTAGATCTTAGTTGACTCCATATATAGTCAAGTATTCAACCAATAACAGCCATCACACTGTGTATAACTAATACATAGCTTAACATAAGTTATGGCTAAATATAAAGTATAATATAATAATACAATATCATAACTTGTTCCTGTAAGTACTTCTGTGGTACTATTAATCTAAATGCCAATAATATTTTATTGAATATTTCTAGCTACTTTATTCAGTGACACATATTTAAATTTTTAGATAAATTCTCCAAGTGTGTTAGTGATTTCCCAATACTACATAATTGGTGCCAATAAAATTTAAAATTATATTTTAAAGAATTAAAGTGACATGCAAATATATTTAATTGAACTACTACTCTCTAAATTATTTTACTTTATTTCATTGTTGTAATGATAATAGATTCCTCACCCTCACAAGATATCTCCACCACAGTTTCTCCTTCCTCCCCTCTTCTCTCCCTACCATCTCCTCTTTCTCCAAAATCTGTTTCCCCTCTACTTAGTCTTCAGAAAGAGCAGCCTTCTAAGAGACAGACAGACAAATGGGACAAAACAAAATACAATAAGATAAGGTTAAGGCCCTCCTATAGAGACTGGACAAACACCCCAATAGGATGCAAAGAGACCCAAGAGCAGGCAAAAAGGTAAGAGACACACCCTCTATCAATGTTATGAGTCTCACAAAACACCAAGCCGACAGCCATAACACACACACACACACACACACACACACACACACACACACACACACACACACACAACCTTGTGCAGACCCATGCAAGTGCCATACTTGCCACACAAACTCTATGAGCCCATGTGAGCCCTGCTTAGTTGGTTTATTGAGCCATGTTCTCCTGGTATACTCTGTACCCTCTGTTTCAACAATCTTTCCTTCCCCTCTTCCAGGGGTTTCCTAGATCGCTAAGAAGAGAGATGTCTTGGAGAGCTCCAATTTAGGTTCTCTCTCTACATAATGTCTGGCTGTGGGTCTCTAGACCCACAAGCATCTGCTGCCCAGGGAAGCCTTCACAACTTAAATGTCTGAACCCCTTTCTTGTAAGGAAACCTTTTACAAACTTTATTTAACACAAGAAGTGGTAGCTCCACAAAGACATGACAATTACTTCCCTTGGTGCTCTAGATTTGACCTCTGTATTGTCATCTGATGCATAATAAGCATTAAATAAATACACTCCTCTATTCCTCCTTTTATGTTTGCCACACCTCTAGATACCAAAGTAAGTTTTCCTTGCTACTTAAATTCCTTTTACTTTTTAATCATATACAATGTTTTTCACATTTGTTCTGGTTTGAGGCAGTTTGTTAACATAAAAGACTTTGCAAAATGTCTTGTGCTGAATAACAGTGTCTTGATTTTAATTTTTATTCTATGATTTCTGCAAAGTTTTTATTTTATTATTAATTATTGTAATTAAATATTGTTGAAAATATACTAGTATGCCTGCAATATTATGTGTTGTATTGTGGAGGGAAGACCAAACTTTTCACTGAAAAAGTAAATCAAGTTAGTTAGATGAAACTAGAAAAAACATATTTGCTGATCCAGATTGATGGGCAAAGGCTAGTTCCACAGAATTTGAGGATTTGTATTTCAGCTCCAGAATCCATGTGGTAGAAGGATAGAATGATCCCTACCAAGATTTTCTCAGGTGTATACCTAAGGATCATGGCATTTATTTATCTACAAACACACACACACACACACACACACACACACACACACATAACAAGCAAGAATTTAACTTTAAAATATAGAATATATATTATATATGCATATACGTATGTATGTGTATATATATATATATATATATATATATATATATATATATATATATAACTTTACAGTAAAGTAATATTTTTCTTATTAGTTTCTTCAACATGTGATATGATTATTTTGCTCCACTGTTTATTGTTATTATTATTAATTATTATTATTATTTATCCAGCAATAAAACACATACAAAAATATTTCCTTCAATGAACTTGACAAACTTCTGCAGAACTCAAACAATTGCATCTCAGTGTAAATTTCAACCATTTTCACTGACCCTCCTCTTTCAATTGGAAATAATAGTGCCTTGAATAAACTTCATTGGCTACGATACTGCCACTGCGCAAAGCTCCGACTTTCCTCTTTATATCTCTATTTATATTTTAATAGGTAAGTATAAGGACAATTTTAGATTTCATATCATCCTTTTGCATATACAATAGTATAAATTTCTAAGCACATGAAACAAACTATTAAGCTTTCGAATTAACCTACATACCATCCATTTGTGATTTTTACCTGGATCAGAATCCAAGATGTTCCTTCTATTTGCGATTGATTTATAGCTCCCTATCAATATTTTATTGAATATCTTGTACTTTTAAAGTTTTAAATCTTTGTATTTGGAAGAATTCTTGTCTGTGCCTATGCTTTAGAACATTTGTGGTGCTGGCTATAACTCTACAAAAAACCTGAGATTTCAGAATTTTTTTTTCCTGTGGGGAGTCATTCTACTTCACTGGTTTGAAGAGGAGAGCTTGCACTAAGAAGCAGAGCTTGTGCTAATCAATCACTCTCTCAGACACTGAAGCTGTCATCCTGATTGTATTCACCTAAAGAGTGCATCCTAGAGAAACAGTGAGTGACTCTCATGCCATAGGCATTCTTGAACTGCATATTTTTTAAGCATCACAGGCTGCCATTCCATAAGTCGTTTTTCTATCCAGATGAGCATATTTATTCAATCTGATGTTACAAGCTTATGTGACTTTTTTAGTAGGAAGGAAAAATCTAGCACAATCTAGCAGTAATGATTAGAAATAACCCTTGAAATGTCAAGGACTTTAAATGATAATTAACAGATTAAATGCCAACAAGTACATTTAATAACACTGGTATTTTGCTTTTGGACCATAGCCAAGATAACTGGTAAGTACATTACGAGGGGATCTCAACAATTTGATTTTGAGTGGAAATTTTGCTTACTCATACATATATTAATTATTCAAAAGTAACCTCCAGTATATAAGGTATTTTAGGGAACATTGAAAAGTTGCACTGCATATATTTTGCTGGAAACAGGAAAGTATTTGTAAGTAAGCTGCATGAACTTTTAGCTATGCCTTAAAGTTTCTTAAATTAGTCTTTATTATTCTACTCAACATTTTATATTTATGAATTCATATTCAATGAACTCCATATGTTTATAAAACATAAACACTAAGTTAATCAAGAATTCATCATCAGAGTAAAGCCAGGTAGTAGTCTAAGGGTTAGACTGAAAAACGAGACCAAAATAAAAATCTCTGCTTTCCTTGAACCTACTGTATGAACTTAATAACAAAATGCCTCCATAAGATCTGGCTATAGGGAAGCCTGTAGGTCATTTTAGTGATTGATGGGAGAGGGACCAGCCCACAGACTGTGGTGCTATCCCTGGGCTGATGGGCCTGTGTTCTATATGAAAGCAGAATGAGAAAGACATGAGGAACAAGCCAGGAAGCAGTATGGCTCCATGGCCTCTGCATCAGCTCCTGCCTCCAGGTTCCTGTTCTGTGTGAGCTCCTTCCTTCACTTCTTCTTAACTGTTATATAAAACTGTGAGAAAAATAAGCCCTTTCTTCCCCCAAGTTGATTTTGGCCATGTATTTCATCACAAGAACAGAAATCCTAAGTAAGATCTTCCTTCCAAGCCCAGCAGAAGCTCCTAGGGGCTCCAGAGTGCTCTCCATGCCGCAGGACCTCATGATCACAGGTGAGTGGAACTCAAGATCAGCTTCAAGAATCTCAGAGAGTCTTGTGCCAGCAGGAACAGGGACAAAGGAACCCCACCCAACCAGAGGCTGAGATCCATTCTGGTCAGGGCCAGCCCTGCCATCTTCTGCATGAACCTGGCCTAGGGCATCTAGGGCACCAGGACCCCTAGCACACCTAGGTCCTCCTGATCACCTGAGAGCACATGGGCAATAGAAGCAACAGAGCTTCTTGGTCAGGGTCCCATCAGGCCTTCATCATCAGCCAGGAGGCAGAGCTAAGACCCAGAACCCTGGGCACATTCCCTGCCAGAGGAGAGTAGGCCGACAGGGAGGGTTCTGACCCCAGAACTCAGGAGGCAGATCAGAGCTCCAGACTGATGGACACCTGCCCTGCAAGAGAAGAGCTTGCCTGCAGAGAGTGCTCTAACCACTGGAACTCAGGTGAGATTTGGACTCCCAGGAGTGCTGACAGAGGCTAATAGAATCACAGGAGGATCAAGCTCCAAGCAGAAACAGCATGATCATTAAAATCAGAGATTTCCAGATGGCGAAAGGCAAACATAAGAATCTTACAAACAGAAACCAAGAATATTAGGCATCATCAGAACCCAGTACAGAGACCACAACGAGTCCTGGATACCCCAACACACACACACCAAAAAACAGATGCAGACTTAAAATCATATCTCATGATAATGGTAGAAGATTTTAAGAAGGGCATTAATAACTCACTTAAAGAAATACAAGAGAACACTGCTAAACAGGTAGAAGCCCTTAAAGAGGAAATACAAAAATCCCTCAAGGAATTTTAGGAGAATACTGCTAAACAAGGAAAAGCCCTCAAAGAGGAAACACAAAAAAATGCCTCAAGGAATTATAAGAGAATACTGCTAAACAGGCAGAAGTCCTCAAAGAACTACAGGCAAACACCACTAAACAGGTAGAAGAAACACAAAACTCCCTTAAAGAATTACAGGAAAACACAACCAAACAGGTGATGGAATTGAACAAAATCATTCAAGATCTAAAAATGAAAGTAAAAACAATGAAGAAAACCCAAAGGGAGACAACTCTGGAGAAAGAAACCCTAGGAAAGAAATCAGGAACCATAGATAGGAGCATCAGCAACAGAATACAAGAGATGGAAGAACCTCAAATGCAGAAGATTCCATAGAGAACATGGAAACAACAATCAAAGAAAATGCAAAATGCAAAAAATATCTTAACTCAAAACATCCAGAAAATCCAGGACACAATGAGAAGACCAAAACTACAGATAATAGGAGTAGATGAGAATGAAGATTTTTCAACTTAAAGGGCCAGAAAATATCTTCAACAAATTTAGAAAAGAAAACTTCCCATACCTAAAGAAAGAGATGCCCATGAACATACAAGAAGCCTACAGAACTGCAAATAGACTGGATGAGAAAAGAAATTCCTCCTGATACATATTAATCAGAACAACAAATGCACTAAATAAAGGCAGAATAATAAAAGCAGTAAGGGAAAAATGGTCAAGTAACATATAAAGGCAGGCCTATTAGAATTAGTCCAGACTTCTCACCAGAGACTATGAAAGCCAGAAGATCCTGGACAGATGTTACACAAACACTAAGAGAATACAAATGCCAGCCCAGGGTACTATACCCAGCAAAACTCTCAATTACCATAGATGGAGAAACCAAATTATTCCATGAAAAAAACGAATTCACACAATATCTTTCCATGAATCTAGTCCTTCAATGGATAATAAAGGGAAAACACCAACACTGAGTTGGAGGCCAGCCTGGTCTACAAAGTGAGTTCCAGGACAGCCAGGGCTATGCAGAGAAACACTGTCAAAAAAAAAAAAAAGAAGAAAGAAAGAAAGAAAGAAAGAAAGAAAGGAAGGAAGGAAGGAAGGAAGGAAGGAAGGAAGGAAGGAAGGAAGGAAGGAAGGAAGGAAGGACCAAAGAAAGAAAGAAAAGAAAGAAAAGTGAATTCTGAGATCATGGGCCAAGGTCATAATATTCTACCTGAGAAAAGGGTTCCTTTGTCAGAAGCAATACTGTGTGGAATACAGTGATCTAAGATACAGCATTCTGTAAGTCAATGAATGGTGGTTTTGGCAGAAGCATTCATTATATGCTGGAAAGGTCAATCCATAAGAAGAGTATTCACTGGGGCATATAAAATTTGCAAGACCAAGGGGCTGTTCTTCCCAATGTTGGCCGACTCGACCATCTTCTGCTACATATGCATCTAGAGACAAGAGCTCTGGTGGTACTGGTTAGTTCATATTGTTTTTCCTCCTATAGGGTTGCAGACCCTTTCAGCTCCTTGGGTACTTTCTCTAGCTCCTCTATTCGGGGCCCTGTGTTCCATCCTATAGATGACTGTGAGCATCCACTCCTGTATTTTTCAGGCACTGGCATGGCCTCACAGGAAACAGCTATATCAGGGTCCTTTCAGCAAAATCTTGCTGGCATATGCAATAGTGTCTGGGTTTGGTTGCTGATTATGGGGTGGATTCCCCAGGTGGGGTAGTCTCTGGATGGTCCATCCTTTTGTCTTAGCTCCAAACTTTGTCTCTGTAACTCCTTCCATGGGTGTTTTGTTCCCTATTCTAAGGAGGAATGAAGTATCCACACTTTGGTCTTCGTTCTTATTGATTTTCCTGTGTTTTGCAAATTGTATCTTGGGTATTCTAAGTTTCTGGACTAATATCCATTTATTTGTCCCAGTACAGGGGAATGCCAGGGCCAAGAAGTGGGAGTGGGTGGGTAAGGGAGCAGGGTGAGGGGAGGGTATAGGGAACTTTCGGGATAGTATTTGAAATGTAAATAAAGAAAATATCTAATAAAAAAAGAAAAGAAAAAAAAAGAAGAGTATTCACTTTAGTAAGGACAAAGCATTGTTATTTCTATGGGGAACATGGTCTAATGTAATGGCAGGCTGGTCACTGTGGGGAATGATGTTTGGAGTCATAGTTAGTCTGGGTTGTTGATAGGTCTGATAATTCACAGCTTTGGTTATTAAAAGTCTATGCTTTGAGCTCATGCTTAAATCCTGTGTGTCAAATGGGCCACTTTGTTTACATGTCCATTGGGAAATAACAGGAAATATTGGGGAAAATTCTGACTGTTGACAGAATAGGTCATCCTATCTAATTGATTTTTCAACTCTGCCTCAACTGTCATCATCTTCTGATGAGAATTTATATGGGATATAAGTTTCTTCATGTCTTCACCCACTTGGTGAGATCGAACCACATATGTCTCACCAATTTTCCAACCATAGTATAAGTCCCTGATCATCTAACCAATCCATTGGCTACAGGCCACGAACCAGAGAACAATCATACATCTGGCCATTTCTCCTTCCAAACAAAACATATGATTATGTGTACTTGTGTAGTTTCCATGTTCTACCCACTGTGAGGGTTTCCATTCATGGCCTGATTTCATAGGTTGTCTGTGCAAAGGGTTGTTACGATGCAGCCGTCCATGTCTTGGCAGTGACTGTATAATATGTAGAAACACCAGTAAACCAGGCACTTGTCTTCTCTTCTTCAGTCAACCAATCATAGGGCATACTCCATGAGGCTATAGATGCACAGCAGATGGCATTGTAATGGAAGTAGAAAACGGGCATTTGGGCAATTTTTAATGTATCTTGCTTGCCCATTTAGTACTTGCTTGCATCTTATCACATATATAACACTTCCATTTGATAACAGATTGCTGCTGTGCACATTCTGCTTTAGGCATTAAAGGATTAGACAACACCCAGCTAATTATGATCAGCTCAAGTTTCATAGTAACTTAATGTCTCATTATCAAGCATTCATGTTCTACTAATGACCAATAACAAACCAAGAGATCTATTTCAAAGGGAGAATAGTTGTCTTCAGATGATGGCTAAGATTTGCTTCCAAATCCCAACGATCTCTTCTGTAATTTACCTATAGGGGCTTACCAAAGATCACAAACACCATCCTTAGTTGCCATTGCCACTCAAGTATCATCAGGTCTGCTGGATCATTGTTCCAACTAGTAGAACTGCCTGCACAGCAGCCTGGACCTGCTTAACCTTCTCCTGTTCTAGGTCCCACACAAAACTAGCAGCTTTCTAATACCCTTAGTGTATTCACTGGAGTAACACACAAGTGAGGAGTGTACTGTCTCCAGAATCCAAATAGGCCCACTAAACTTTGTGGTTCTTTCTTAGTGGTGAGAAGGGTTAGATATAATAATGTATTCTATACCTTAGAAGGAATATCTCTTTGTGCCTCACAACACTAGACTCTTAAGAGTCTAGTGTTTCACTGGGGTAGAAGGCCTTTGAAATTTGGTTGGACTTACTTCCTATCCTCTAATGTGTATATTTGTTACCAATGAGTTCAAAGTATTTGCTACCTTCTGCTCACTTGTTCCAATCAGCATAATGCCATCAATATAGTATCCCACTGCAACATTTTGTGGAATGACCAAGATCCCTTCTGAATTCTGTTAAAGGGAGGAGAGCTAATATTTCCTGAGGTAAAACCATAAATATATACTTCTGACCTTGCCAACTAAAAGAAAATTGCTTCTTGTGGTTCTTGTGGACAGGCATTTGGTATATCAGTAGCTATATACAGTGTACGAGAAGATGTGTTAATTTGCTCAAGTAAGAACACCACATCTGCTACAGCATCTGCAATCTGAGTTACTAACCAATTGACTTTTTGATAGTCAACCATCATTCTCCACGATCCATCTGTCTTCTGCAATGGTCAGATAGGAGAGTTAAAGGGAGATTTGTGGAAGCCATCACCCCTGCATCTTTGAAGTTCTTAATAGTGTCACCAATTTCTGCAATTCATCCAGAGATGTGATACTGTATTTGATTCACTATTTTCCTTGGCAGAGGCAAACCACTTAGTCTTTCCAACCGTAAGAGCCCTCACTTCTCATGAAAAGGAACCAGTGTGTGAGAATTCTGCCAACTGCTAAGTATATCTATTCCAATTATGTTGTATCAGACTGAGGAAATAACCCAGGATGAGTCTGGGAACCCACTGGAAGTACTGGAATCAGACTTCAGACAAAACATCATTATTCAACTGACCTTTATAAGCCCATACTTTAAATTGAAATAAATATGTTTCTTGGGATATTCTAGATTCAGTGTGAATACAGAATCAGTATCCAAAAAATATCTGATTGTTTTATTTCTCCCAGTGTTCAGTTACCCTTGTAAATGTCCCTCTGGGAAGGAATGGAGAAAAGCTAGCAGTACAACTTTTAGATATTTTATCAAAATCTTTCCTCAGGGGACCAGACCATCCCTCCATTCAAGGTATTCTGGATATTCAAACTGGATAAAGCCTAGAAAATTGAGTCACAGACCAAGATTCCCTTTAATCACAATCCAATGTAGCCTTCCTTTCATTTGTTTGAATTTTTTCCTGCTTATACAGATCAAACAAAAATTCAGTAACCTTTTTATCTATGTCATTCTTGAAAACACCGTGATTGATTAGCCAATGCCAAATGCACATACAAGTCATGCCACCATAAATATCAGTTTGCCTGTGCTGATAATCATGGGTTAGGCTATTATGAGAATTGCTTTGCCTATACTATCCATTGTGATAACTATGATCACCCTGCCTTAGGAGACTCACTGCTGCCACCTGGCCCCTGCTACTTCTACTTGAGGGCCCAATTAAACCTATTGCATTTAATTTTCCACCTGAGAAGCAGCATATCTAGCCCTAAGATCTGACACAAGGAAAAGGGTAACAACAAAACTCTTCAAATATTCTGGTGCCCCCTCACCATTTTGTGTCTTATAAGATTAGTGAAGGAAATGTCTTCTGTCCTTTCCATTGTGGAGGATTTCCTACATGAGCATTGTAATTTCTCTGAACATTAAAATCTCTTCATCAACACTAAGCCATTTCTAGTATTAAAATCTATATTGGATATATATATATATATATATATATATATATATATATATATATATATATATATCAGACTGTGCTCTATATATTTCAACAATGACTGATATTAACAGAAATTCTAAGAATACAAAAGTTGCTCAGTCCAAAAGAAGGCTGGATGTCTCAACTAGTCTTTGATATAGGCTAAAATCGCCCCCCACACTCCCAAATAGGCTGTAGTATAGGTGCATGAATAGCCTTGCTAGCAAGACAAGGGCAAACAGGTAAAGAACAAAGTTTTCCTTCTTCCATATTCTTATGTTGGCTTCCAGTAGATAGTGTGGCCCTGATTAAAGGTTTTCCTCTTTCAAAAATCTGTACTGGAAATGGATCTAACTACTTCAGATTAAGTTAAAACAAAACAAACAAACAAACAAACAATGCCTTACAGAAGTGTGCCCCCAAGTTAGGACCTTACTTAACTTTTAAATGTAATCAAGTTGACAACTAACAACAGCCATCAGAAAATACAACTTCTCCCCACAACTCTTAGAAATGCTCTTCCATATAGCCTCAGAATAGTCTTTCCACCCCTACCGACTTAGACTTAAAATGTTTCTCCTCTGGTAACTGTGCCTTTCTTGACCTCAAACCAATAATTTTCCTACTTCCAAGGGAATTAGTTACTTCCCATAGTCCCATCAACATCCACTGCCATAGATATTTCAAAAATGGTCATTTTGACAGGAGGGAGTCTGCATTTCTCTGATGACTAGGGATGCTGACCACCATCTTAAGTATATCTTACCCATTTGGACTTCTTCTTTTGAGAACATTCTGTCCAGTTCCACAGTAGATTTCTAAATCTGGTTGTTTATTGTTTTGATGTTAATTTCTTCAGTTTGTACATTCCTGGGGATAACTGCCAGATGTATAGCTTACAAAGACTTTCTTCTCTTCTGTGGGCTGCCTCTTCACTCAATTTGCTGTTCCCTTTGCTTACAGAAGTCAATTTCATAATGTCCTGTCTTAGTTAGGATCTCCATTGTTATGAAGAGATACTATGACCAAGGCAGCTCTGATACAGACAGCATTTAATTAGGCCTGGCTTACAGGTTCAGAACTTCAGTTTATTATCTTTAAGGCAGGAATCATAGCAACTGGACAAGGAGCTGAGAGTTCTACGTGTTATTCAGAAGGAAACCAGAAGACTCAATTCTAGGCATCTAGGAGGATGGTCTCAAAATTCACCTCCACAGTGATACACTTCCTCCAACAAGGCTAAACCTACTCCTAAAAAGCCAAATCTCCTAATAGTGCCACTCCCTCGGCCAGGCATATTCAAACCACCATAGGAACCATTACTCAATTGTTCATCTTTTTTTTTTTCTGTGCTACATAGTCCTATTATGTACTACTATATAAATAAATTAATAAATAAATATAATACTTGATATCTTATATTCATTGTAAAACACTATCTACAATTAGCAAACCCAGACACCGTTCAATAAATGGATAAAGAAATAGTGCTTACATAGAACTAAATGTATGTTCTTCAGCCCAATAAATAAAAGAATCTCTGAAAACAGAGAATTCTAATGAGAAGTTAAGCAAGACAAAGAAAACAGTTAATATATGATCTGATATGTAAAAATCTAAAATCAAAATTAAAGTTTAAGAAATAAAGAATGGAATGGTATCTTCCATATGCTGTGGGAAATGCAAGCTTGGGAGGAGTTAGTTAAAGATAAAATGTTCTTTAATGGGAAGAATCATGTTCTGATATCAAATGCTCAACATGTGATTATAATCCATAAAATTCTACTGTATACTTGAACTTCTGCAACTCAGTAAGGCTTAAATGATTTTTATAGTAACTAAAGCAAAGGAAAATGGTCATTAGGAAAGCTGAGGTGGTGGACGTAGTGGACACCCTGCAGATGACAATCTTTTCTCACTACATAGAAATACAAGTCATCTCATCAAACATTAAAGACTAAAAATTTACTTGTCAGCCATATCTTCCTAAAGCTGTTAAAAAAAAAAAACATTATTAGGACTGAAATATGGAAATACTCAAGCCCTTATTTCAAAAACAGAAGACATTGGTATAAGAACTAATACATTTTCAAAGGCCATAATTACCAGAGCACCTCCTCAATACAGTATATGAAAGGACAATATAGGTGATGAACACCAAACTCCCATTTCACTGAGTTGTAATGACACTGTAATTTCCTTAGGTTATTACCAGCATAAATAAGTTTCCAATATTTGGTGAACAAAGTAAATTATTTCTAGCATAGTGCTATCTCATCCATCTTCCTTTGAGAGTTACACAAAAGCCATGCTTCCTTCCCATGAGAATGTGGGAAGCTCTGCCGAACACTGCCAACATCCTGCAGCCAACTCTACACGGGCCGCATGTTCTGTCTCAGTCACCATGCCTCATGAAGCTTAGCCCTCTTATAAAGTGTAGGCAGAGCTGACAATGGTCTTGTATATCATTCATGGAGTTTTCTGAGATATCACAACGGTAACAATGAAAACCATCTTATGGAGTTTTAAAAGACTAAAAAGGGAACGTTTTGGTCTGCAACAAAAAGTAACACTGAACAGCTTTATCTCTAAAAACAAAGTAGAATTGGCCACACAGAATACAATTTTTGTATTTTGAAAACTCCTTGCCCATTCATAGATGACGTGCGAGAGTGTCTTTTCTGTTTTTCATTCTGCTGTTTTACTTTTTATGTCAGAAGTTTGGGTGGGAAATATCTACATGCTCATTAGTATTAAGTCTTGGAACACTGAAACCCCAGGTTCTCATTGTGTAAAGAGGGTAGGTAATTGCTCCTGTGGGCTGCTCCTTTCATTAGAACCTCTTTGAAAAAGCACAGAAGAGTTAATTTGTGCTTATGATTGTCTATACATAGGTGCAGTTGGCAGGCCTACATATAGAATAAATTAACAAATTTTAGTGTGCAATTAGATTCAAAGTGCTCCTGCACCAAAATTACCCTGTACTGTATTCTAAGTGTGTAATTATGAGATTGAGGTAAATTTACAATATTGGAATTTGAATAAAAGTTTTTACCTGACATGATAAATTACAAAGTGCCAGATAGCTAAGAATTTTAAAATGTTTCTTTCAATGAATATATCTGGTGACTTACATTTATTCTATATTTAACTATCTCATTTCTGTTTTAGATGTTTCTGAAAATTTATTATAAATAATAAGAAACTTTCCCCCACAAGTCATGAAAACCTTTATGGAGATTATATGCAGACTTAGGTGAGTCAAACTATGTATTTTTAATTATAAGTAATAGATGAAAATGTTTAAAATCAAGGACACTGATAACACCTTAATATGAATAATTGTTAAGTTGTTTGTAATTAAAATGGACATATTATATTCTTGTTATGGTTTAATGATTCCTTACTTTGACCAGTATTCACAAAAAAAGCATGTCTACCATCACTATTTTTAGGTTTAAGCACTACAGAAGTATGTGAATAATACTCTCAGTGTGGAGAAATAATTTTAATTATTTTTTATTTTTGAAACTCTCATACATCTATATAAGAATTATTGTTGTTTTCACCACCATTGTCCTCTCTCATCCCTGCCTTTCTTTCCCTGAAGCACTTCTTCCCAAGTAATCCCCTTGCAACTTTAATCTCTTTATGTGTATGAACCTTTGAGATTAGTTAGGGGCTCTTTTGCGAGCATGGGTTGAATATTAATTACAGAATCATGAACAACATTTTAGTGGCTAAATTGGTGAAGAATATAATAATCCTCCCTCTAGTAACCCAGTGCTATTAAGTGCCAGTAGTCTTTCAAGGAGAGGTGAGGACTTATGAATCCATCCTTCAAACATAATCAAATGTTGGTGAGAAGGCAACTTGTTAGGTATGGATATTCAGTGTGACGTATTCCAATAGTTTTTATTCTTCAACACTGAAGAATTCTCAGGTACAATTAACTCATCAATTATGTGATACAATAATAATTTAAAAAAATCAAATGGTCTGATTAAGTCATAAATGTCTGACTATTGAATTTCACTCTTCATTTGATTGTAAAAACTTATCATGTATCTCAGATTGTGAAATCCAAATTCATTCATATAGGCATATGTTTGTGATTTTTATCAAGTGGCAGTACTGTTAGACTTTCTTAAATAAAAAGGAGTGACATTAATTTACACGTACTTGCTGTAAATTATCCCTATTCATAAATTACATGTCAGACCACTGTTAGCATTACCTACATTCTACCTTAAAGCAAGCAGCAATGGGAATATTCCACCACAACCCTAATCCATGGTGTGAGACTTGTGCGCTGGAGAAGGCATGCATGCTGATGGGTAAGTATAGCAGAGCTTCCCATGCTCCCAGATTAGCTACTTCCTTAGTGGGAAACATGGTTCTGTGTGGCTCTCAGAGTGGACTGGTTACCAAGATGTATTGTTGCAGGAGGAAACAATTTCCATTATTGAGACATGTAACAAACCTAACCTAGTGAACATTATACCTTAGTTTATCATAGGATCAATGTACCGAAAAGAGATACATTAGCCTACAGTTAGGCAAAGCCACTTACCACATTCTGTTTTACGGTGAAGTGGGGAATGTCTCATATTATTTACTGGCTACTCTATTGAAATTGAGAAACTGAATTTTTGGAGATGAAGCTGTATGGAGTGTAAACATGAGAAGATGTGGAACCAATTGCCTGACATCTCAAAACACTCTGAAAACACAATGTAATGTATTGATCCCCACTTCCCTTGGAGCCTATGACTGACTCCGATCTGCAGCAAGTTGCCCATGGCCAGCGTGAGTACAAAGTAAAGTGCCATGGATCACTAGCAAACCATAGTGTCTTCTGAATCTAGAGAACTGGTATGTAATGGTCGGGTCAAAGAGTCAGTCAAAACTCAAACCATGATAAATTGGAGAACATCTGTATTTTGAGAGCTTAATGTATTGTTATCATGTTATAAAGGAAAACTATTAAAGAAATAAATTCATCTCAATCTCAATTTTCACACAGATTTTTCTTTCCACATTCAGAATAATTTATATTTGCAACAATGTTCATGTGATCCTATGCCATTAGGTTAAGAGAGTACTTTCTAAGAAGAACCTAAAATTCCTGTTCACTTTTTATGGAAACTCAGAGCACAGGGAAGAGACTTGGTTTTGCTTACAGGTGCAAATGCTTGGCTTCATATATCATTCAAACATCATTTTATGAGTTATTTTAAATGTGACTGTGTTGGTAAAATATCTTTTCAAATATGGCCCAGTTGAAATAAATGCACTTTTAATTAAATTTATTTGGAAAAGAATATTAGTCATGAAACTTTAAGATTAAAAAGGATAGTCATTGTTCTATAATACATTTGTTTCTAAAGACTCTAATTCTCTTCTAAATAATGACTATATACATATACAGATTTCTGAATATACACATGTATGCACTCATATATAGTAGTTCATTTAGACTTTGTCTTAGGATTTCATTGCTGAGAAGGTTCTCCATGACCAAGGCAATTCTCAATATAATTTCTTTGGGGCCAGTGTACAGTTTCAGAGATTCATTTCACTATTATCATGGTGAGTAGTGTGGCAACCTACAGGTAGCTATGGTGCTAGAGGACCTAAGAGTTCTACAACTTGATCTGAAGGCATCCAGAAGGAGACTGCTGTCAGGAAGCAGCCAGGAAGAGGCTCTCTCCAATCAAGGTGGACCTTGAGCCCTAGCTGACCTCAAAACCCATAGTGATACATTTCTTCTAACAAGAGCATACCTCCTCCAATAAGGCCAGATCTCCTAATAATGCCACTTTCCATGGGCCAAGATGATTCAGACAACCACAGATTTCAATGTTTATTTGAATTTAATTGATTTACATTAGAAAATTTTTATAGTGAAAATCACATATTGGCTGTGTATTCTTCTCAGAAGAACATTTTTTTCCCTCATATTGGATACATTTTGTTTCAGGTATAATTTGTTCTGTGCCATTATGGATGTAAGTCAAAAATTGCAAAAGACTGTAAATAATGTTAGCCAATAATGTTTTTCATTTTTCTTCTAACTTAAATTCTAATGTTATACATTTATTTTGATACTATGTCTCAATAAGATGACAATAAGCACATGAGAGAATATTAGGGAAAATTTTAGGTTTAGGTAAAATTATACCACTGAATTATATATATGAATCCCAGATGGAATAACTCTTTTGAGATGCTATCGTCCATCATGGAGAGAGGCTATCAGAACTCTGGGAGTGGGTCTTACATGCTGATCAGTCCTGAGTTCTCTCTCTTCCTGATTGCTGAAGATGAGATGTCCCCATGGGCTCCAGGTACCCATTATCAACAAATCACCTCTTCCTGTTGTCATGTCTTTTGGCCATAGCCCAGTGTTTGTGAAACTATGGAATTCTCCATAGGTTGTTCTGTTGTGTTTTGCCACAGAAATAAGAAAGTAACACAACAACACACACACACCAATATTTTAAAATAGTTTTCATTACAGCACTAAAATTATACCCATGTCTGTATCCCTACCCCTCTAAGTTTGGTACTGTGAAGTTCAGAATACAGGAGATGGAGTGGGATATATTGCAATCAATCTTAAACAATGACTTCAATCAATTGTCAACAATGAAAGTGATTTCATGATTTCTCTGTCAATTTCGATGTAAGATAGTTTGTCACAAAATCCGCAAAGAATTATAGAGATGTCATTTAGGCCTGGCAATGGTCAGTTAGTTTTTATGTAACTAAATATTTCTGTGAGAGGGTTTTCAACTGAGCCCTGCAATCAAATCAGCCGACTTACAAAAGAAGAATTTTTTTTTTTTTATAGTGGAGTGTCCTATTCAACTTGTCTAGAACAAAAGAATGATCTTCCCAGAACTGAAGGAAATTCTGCCTGGCTGAAAACCCAATAAACTTGAAGTGCAGCATCAGCTCCTACGTATATCATTAGACTGGCACTTCAGGATTACTTGAAGGATGAGGCTATCCTAGATCTTTAACTTCAGGGCTCCTCTGCACATTTAGAACTGACAGTCTCCATAATACATGAGCCAACACATTAAAAATAAATATCTTTATACAGTGGGGATGATGTTGAGTTGTAGAGTACTTGACTTATCAGGATATAGAGAGGGAGCCTTGGGTTCAATATCCAGCACTGACCTCCACTAAAAAAAGCTAAAAATATTAAGCTCTGTCTATACATACATACATACATACATACATACATACATACAATACATATATACATACATACACACATTAGGATTCAGATATTCTATATAGCAAGAGATTTTGAGAATTCCATAAGATGCTGATGATCATAACATTGAACTATATCTGCTGTTTACATAAAATTTTACAACTGAAATTTTCTTGGTTTCAAATTCCATTTGAGTTTTCTGATAGAAAAACTTGAAATGTTTTGCCTTAAAACAGTGGTATTGAGTTCCCCCAGAGGGAGTGGAGAATTTAAGATTCTAAACGTCCTCATCAATTCTAGACTTACCATATTTGAATATGGGACACTAGGAAACAGATGTTACTATTATTTTTCTCATTCTGAGCATTTATAGCATATTTGTGAGCTATTAAAATTTTTACTTATTATCTAGCATAGAACCACTTGTGCTGGGTAGTTTAAGGTCTACTTGATACAACTTAGAATCATTGAGGAGGAGGAAACTTCAACTGATAATATGTCTCCATAGAATCAGGGTGGGGACAAGTCTGTAAGGATATATTCTTAGTGATTGATTGATGATGGGCCTAGCCCAATGTGGGTAGTACCACCTCTGCACTGGTATGACAAAGCAGGCAGAGGAAGCCTTGGAGAGCAAGCCAGTATGCAGCACCCTTCCTTTATCTCTACATTAACTCTTTCTTCCAAGTTCCTGTCCTGACTTCCTTCAATAATAAACAGTGATCTGGAAATATAAATCAAATAAAACCTGTCTTCTCCAGATTGCTTTTGGCCATGGAGTCTCTTCTTAGCAAAGTAATCCTAACTATGAAAGAAATGGGTATCAGGAGTGGGGAATTGTTGTGCCAAAACTGGCTGCTTTGTTTTGGGGATGATTATGGAAGTATTTTGGAAATTTGGTTTAGAAAAGCCATTGTGTTTTCAAAGCCTGGTTAACTGTTCTGTAGAGCTTGGAAGTAAAACAAGCTAAGAGAAATTCAGAAGATGAAAACGTGGCTTATAAAGTTATAGAGAGAAATTTGAGAGTTACTTAAAGACTATCTAAGACATTGCATATTTGCTATTTTGAATTAAGATTCTGTCATTCTGGTCAGCTGGAGCTGAAAGTCAGCCAGCATTAACAAGAGACTTACATGATTAAAGTAAAGCCTTTCCTTTTCTGGGACAATTGATGCTAATTATCAGGACTCTAGAAATTAGCAGTAATTAAAAAAAGAAAAGCATTATAGTGGTAAAATCTTCTGGAAAGTGTTTCCTGAGAGTTGGCATACAAAGGCTATGTTCCAGAGGAAGCCATGTTTGTACCCCATGCTGGCAGATGATCTTGGTACTGTAAGAGTCGTCCAGGTGGTACTGGTGTTCAAGTTACTAAGATGTCAAGGAAAGCAGATGAGGTTTTGCTCAGTGAGTGACCAGGAGGGGCTATTGGTCAAGGTGAAACCTCAGTAGCAGTTAAAGTCCTGGAATTGAAGGAGTCCTGTGGAGAAGTTGAAGCTTGGCATTTTAAGGGAGCGCAGAAGAGACTACTGGTGAAAATACAGTCCAGTTTCAGCAGAAGACCACAGCACTTTGGAGATGGCAATACCATGGGATGATCACCAAGAACAGGTAGAGTGGATACTGCCCAAGGCTAGAAAAGAAGCTTTGTGTACTGCACAGGGCAGAGCCAAAGAAGTGACAGAAGGCTTTTGGAAGAGACAATGAACTTGTGTGGATTCCACATATTGGACATTTTGTTTTTTTACACAGTTGGGAGCTGGGTTTTGTATCATTCATATTGTGACAGTGCCCTGGTTTTTGCTTCTTGAAGTAAGAAATTATATCATTTATCTATTTTTGATTTTATATAATCGCACAACTGAGAGACTTTAAACTTTTTTTAAAAAGGAGATTTTGGAGTTTTGTAGAGACTTTCAAAAGATAACTTCTAAAGTGTTTAGAGACAGCTCTGAGATTTTTTTCAAGTTTATGAAATGTTTTATATCATAATGTCTTTATTATAAATACGTGATCTTGTGGATGAACAAGGAAGTAAAGGTTGTGGTTTAACAGTGATTTGCTGGTATGTCAAACAATGTAGTCACTTAATCCACTGTGCATTTCCTTCTTGAGTTTCCAGGTGTCTCTCAGTGAATGGGAGTTTAAGGAGCACAGGTCTAGATGGAATTCTGACCCACAGAAGGTTTTCAGCAGCGAGCACTAGGGAAACAGAAGGGATTTTTCTGCCATAACCATGGCTTATTCATGTGAGTTGCTGAGTATTTTTTATCTTGCAAAGCAAAAATATATTAATTCAGAAAAAAATTTTAAACCTCTTAACTTCAACTTATTTTTAAAAAACCATGTTTTACAGTAGATTCTTGGTCTTCCAAGATTTGTTATTTTCAATTTGTCAAGGACATTATTTATTTAAATGCAATAACTCTTGTTTTTGTTTCATTTATTTTCTTTTTCATATCCTAAGGCTTGGCAAATGTTCCATTACCATTATGGACTTTCAAATATTACCCAGGTGCTAAAAAATGCTATTGTTGCCAGAGCCTGATACATAGCATTGGGCTGTCCCTTCTTTCCATCACCCTATTAGAGTTCAGTGGAAGGTACCAACTGTAATCATTCAAGCATTTTATTTTATTTTTTGTTGGGTGGGCTTAATGAATCAATGAATACAGGAAACGGGTGAATGTTTTAGACTTGGTGTGTCAAGTGATAAGCACCCCTAACTGTTGAAAACTCAGAAAGATGACTAGCAAAGGAATGTCACTTTTTCTGCTATTGTAATTTTAAACTAACTTTTAAAGTGATGACAGCATTGATAAACTATTTCAGGTAATTTAATTGAGTAGAAAATTGTGTGGACAGGAACAATAGTACTTTTCTTTTTAGGGCAGCTTTATTGTGCCAGGTTCAGGATAGAACCCAGAGAAGACATGACACTACATGCATCTGCTGTAGAGATGAAGAAAATCCTTGGTCATGGAGGTTCCGATGTGAATCTAGGCACCAGGCTTCCTCACAAAGCCCCCAACCATCCTTCCTCTCACACATCTATTACTGTCTTAATAACTTCTCGAAGTATTTCATCTCTCCTCAGAAGGAGTTTATTGCTTTATCTTCCAAAGTTGTTTGTGCTTCGTGTCTCTGAGACTTACGACCTGTGTGAAATAGTACACAGCATACAATGTTTCTAAGAGATATCTAAAAAGGCATTTGTCTACAGAGACATAGAGATTTTTATCTTCCTTTCAAAGACTACAACAAAAGAGGAGATCACAGTATTTATCTTACCACAAGTGGTTCTGCTCCTAGATTGAGCCCCAAAGCCACTGTTCAAGCTTGACAAACTCCATTATCTCATTGTATGCTAGTTTTCTGTGTTAATTCCTTTTTTCCATTCTATATAATATAGTACTATAAACTATGACATTGTTAATTGCTTGCTTTAAGTCAGTTTAAGAGTCAACAAAATTAATTCTGATTTCCCTCTTCTGAGGAATTTTAATCCAGCAAAATGGCTGCTCTGGCAAGAGATCACATCCAGAGACCAAGGTCTATCTGGAATGCAGACCTGCCAAAGACCTTTCATTCCTCTGGCTGGTATAGAGATATGCCCCGAGTACATACCTTTAATCCCAAACACTGTAGGTAAGGAAGCAGTCATGTTTGAAAGTGATGACTAATTGAGAGGCAAATAAGAGAAAGATTTGACAAGATATGCCCAACTCTTACAAGAACAGTTAGAAAGGAGAGGACTTAGAAAAGGAAAAGGAAAGGTATGGTATGTATGTAGGGCAGTTTTGCTGGGACAGTTTTATAGAGACAGGTGCAGAGAGAACAAGCTGGAGACAGGTGAACACCAATCGAGCCAGAGAATTGGAAGGTGCCAGAAGATTAAAACATATTGACAAAGTTAGTATGAGGCCAAGCAGAATAATTCAGTCAGAAGCCTAGAGAAACCAGTTTGAACAAGTCATCTTGGAGAAGAGTTTTAGCTAGAACAGCAGAGTTGAACCAGCCAACAGGAATTAAAAAAAATCTAGAAAGTGATTATTCAGCAGTGAGCCTCTGGGTTGACTATTATATCTATTAGATAAAAGCTACATTTACACTTCTCATATTGTTTCATATCACTGATTCCACTGAATAATTATGGGTATATTCTTAATGTTTTTAGTGTTTTATTATATTTCCTTTTTTTCCAAATAAATATTAAATTTAAATATATATTTAACCATATTATGCCCCTCCCTCAAGTCCTTTCAGATTCTCTTTCCTCCCTACTCACACAAGTTTAACTTTTTTCTCAAACAAACTAATTATTCAATACTAAGACAAACTCCAAAAGCAAAGACAAAAAACAAAAACAGCAAAAAGACTAAAAAAACACAAAACAATACCAAAACAAACAAACCAGCAACAATAAAACAAAACGAACAAACAAACAACAACCAAAAAGACCTACCAGTCTGGACCCAAATAAAAGTACACACACACACACACACACACACACACACACACACACACACACACTGTCTCAGAGTGGTTGATGTAGTGACACTCCTTTGGAGAAAACTGATTTTCCACATCTCAGCAGGTATAAATGACAATTCAATTGTTAATCTTTATACTATTATCTAAGTTTTCATTCATTAATTCTTTCATCTATCATTTTAATATAACAATGTATGATAGTATAAAACAAAACTATCAGATCAAGTTAGATAAAGCAAACCAACAGGAAGAAAGGAGTCCAAGAAACAGACACACTCATTCACACACTCAGGAATCTACTCCCCAAAAAATCCCCACTAAACTGGAAGTCATAATATATACATACACAGAAGACATGTGAGGACCCTTGTAGTGCCTAGGCAAGCTTCTTCAGTCTCTGTGAGTTCATATGAGCTTTATTAATATTGGTTCAGATGGCCATTTTTTTGATATCTCCTAAACCTTCTGACTCTTTTCACTCTCTCTCCCCTTCCAAAGGATTCCCTGAGCTCTGGCTGGGGGTGGGGGTGGGGCCATATTTTGATGGAGACTTTCCATTTAAGGCTTAGTGTTCCAAGATGTTCCACTCCCTTTGTGAGACATACATTACACACATCTAGACTGTGGTCACACAACCAATGTTGGGTACAGATTTCATCATGTCAAGTTATTGGTTGGCTACTCCCAAAACCTTTGTGTCACTATTGCCCTAGCATACCTTGCAGGCAAGACACCATTGTTTATCAAACGTTTTATGGATGGCTGTGTTAATCCCATAGATGACAAGAGAAAGATCACTTATCCAATTATGGCAAGATTAAAACAAGCTTTATTTGTGCACATATCAGAGTTATATGGGCAGCTGTCTCTCCCTAAGACAGTGTTCATGAGACCTCCCTGAGACAATTTCTTAAGTCCTTTCTATAGGGCAAACCACAGGGTGATGGATGTTTTTTTGCAAAGAAGCATGGTTACAGAAGTAAAACCAAGCAGTTAAGGAAAGTCAGTCTTTACACAAAGGGTATAAATCACTTCTGAGAACAGGTGAGCCTAGGTGGAGGTGCGGGGTTGTTTAACTGTAAATTCTATGTTTACTGGGGTAAGGCACAGCCCAGGTCTGAGAAACAGAAATCCAAGTTTTACAATAAACTGAAACTTAACTTGGTTACAGACTCAAAACTGCTTCTAGAAATAAAATGGAGATGGGCTAGTTTCTCGGCTTTATGTTTATGTTTCTTCATTTTTGTAACCTGCTTAATACTTTCCTTTGTGAAGATGCTGGAAAGTAGGAATAGAGGCTCTACTTAGGCACCAGTTCAATTTCTCCTTGTTCAATGAGTTGTATAGATGTTGTCTTCAGAAATTGAGACTTGCTGTCAGTTTTTGGAAAGCAACCTGTAGTCTTGGCAACAGGCTAGGTTGTTTGGTAATATTTTAGAAATGTGTAGCTTAGCCTTTAGTGGAATATGTATTGGCACATTTCATATTTTCATGAAGGTTTTACCATATTTGAAAGAACCATTCTTGATTTATTCATTCTATAATTAGAAAACTGCAGAGTTGTAGAGCCCACTCCCAGTGGATCCAACTATAAAACACTCCAACCTCTAAGGCCCAAAACATTGTGGGAAAAAATTATAAAGCAAGAGGACCGAGTTTCCTATGAGATTGTGTTTCCAAGTAATATGAGAAGCTATACCAAAACATCTCATCAACATGACCAACCAAATGTGAGCTGAACAAGGCTAATAGCAAGTAACATGCCAACGTAGATGGAGAAACATCCATGGAACCTCAATCCTACAAAAAGAACTACACTTAACTAAATAAAGCTAGGAGCAATAGAGGTGACCTTCTTCAGAGAAGAGCACCCCACTCCCAGGGAAAGCCATATAGTTACTCCTGAAAATATACATACCCCTGAAAGCATATAGACTGAACAGGCTATATTTTGCAATATAAATGTAAATACATTACATGTATTTGCACAGAACAATAATTAGTATGCATGTGTATGCAATAGAGAGAGAGAGAGAGAGAGAGAGAGAGAGAGGGAGAGAGAGAGAGAGAACATTAATTTGGAGGGAGGTAAGGCTTTAGGGAGGTAAGGAAAGGTACAATTTATAATCTCAAAAATAAAATAGATCTTATAAGAATAGTGAACAGAATTATCAGCCTGGATTAAGTTTTATTGGCCATATTTATGTTGCCATTATTTTGTGAAACTGAACATATGTTTTGATCATTGTGTTAAAGTTTCAATAATAGTTTTTAACCTAATATTTATGTATTATTGTTGTGTATTGTTTTGTGGGACATTTTTTATTCAATGCAATAAAAGTTTTTTTCTATTTGTTTGAATCTGAAAAGCCTATATAGATGACAAGGTGATAATTATTAATAAGGTTTTATGATGGCTGTGTAAAGGGAAAGCACCTGTTTGTACCTTAGTAGCTAATGTTACTGCAGAAAATTAGCAAATGTGTACTATTAATGCATTCTGAGATTCTTTACCACCTATCAAATGTAATTACTCTATGCACATGTCTTAGAAACCTCTGAATGCTTGCTAGAATCTATTTTCTAATCCGTTTAAGACTGAGTATCTAACCCAAATAAAAATACTTAATTTATTTATTTATTTATTTATTTTGGTTTTTTGAGACAGGGTTTCTCTGTATAGCCCTGGCTGTCCTGGAACTCGCTTTGTAGACCAGGCTGGCCTCAAACTCAGAAATCTGCCTGCCTCTGCCTCCCGAGTGCTGGGATTAAAGGCGTGCACCACCATGCCCGGCTTTAATTTATATTTCTTAACAATATTTTTGCATCTATGTTCATAAGTGAAATTGATCTCTTTCTTTGTTGAGTGAAGTAGGAACGTAAGGATTCTTTGGAAAGTCAGTTGTGCCAGGTGGTATTTTGCTGAGACAAACATGAAGGAGTGTTTTCCTGAGGTGGACATAGGTAAAAGAATGTTCTGCTAAAGCAAACACATTGGAAAAAAAAAAGCATGTAATAAAGACTTCTTTGCTAATAACACACATATATTGGCCAGTAGTCTTATGTCCAATTTTCTGAGGAACCACGACACTGATTTCCTGAGTGGTTGTACAAGCTTGCAATCCCACCTGCTATGGAGGAGTGTTGCTCTTTCTCAACATCCTCGCCAGCATCTGCTGTCATCCTAAATTTTTTATTTGAGACATTCTGACTTGTGTGAGGTAGAATCTCAGGGTTGTTTTGATTTGCATTTCCCTGATGATAAAGGATGTTGAACATTTTTTCAAGTTCTTCTCAGCCCTTCAGTATTCATCAGTTGAGAATTCTTTGTTTAGCTCTGTATCCCATTTCTTAATGGGGTTATTTGAATTTCTGGAGTTCAGCTTCTCAAGCTCTTTGTGTATATTGTATATTAGTCCCCTATCAGATTTAGGATTGGAAAAATTCTTTCCCAATATGTGGGTGGCCTTTTTTTCTTATTGACAGTATCTTTTGTTCTACAGAAGCTTTGCAATTTTATGAGGTCCCATTTGTCGATTCTTGATCTTACAGCACAGGCCATTGCTGTTCAGTTTAGGAATTTTTCCCCTGTGCCCATATCTTCTAGGCTGTCCCACACTTTCTCCTCTATAAATTTCAGTGTCTCTGGTTTTATGTGGAGTTCTTTCATCCACTTAGACTTGAGTTTTGTACAAGGAGATAAGAATGGATTAACTTGCATTCTTTTACATGAAAGCCTCCAGTTGTGCCAGCAACATTTGTTGAAAATGCTGTCATTTTTCCACTGGATGGTTTTAGCCCCCTTGTCAAAGATCAAATGACCATAGGTGTGAGGGTTCATTTCTGGGTCTTCAATTCTATTCCATTGGTCTACCTGTCTGTCACTGTACCAATACCATGAGATTTTTATCACAATTTCTCTGTACTACAGTTTGAGGTCAGGCATGGTGATTCCCCGAGAGGTTCTTTCACTGTTGAGAATAGTTTTTACTATCCTAGATTTTTTGTTATTCCAGATGAACTTGCAAATTGCCCTTTCTAACTCAATGAAGAATTGAGTTGGAATATTGATGGGGACTGCATTGAATTTGTAGATTGCTTTTGGCAGGATAGCCATTTTGACTATATTAATCCTGCCAATCCATGAGCATGGGAGATCCTTCCATCTTCTGAGATCTTCTTCAATTTTGTTCTTCAGAGACTTGAAGTTCTTGCCATACAGATCTTTCACCTCCTTAGTTAGAGTCACACCAATGTATTTTATATTATTTGTGACTATTGTGAAGGATGTTGTTTCTCTAATTTCTTTCTCAGCCCATTTATCCTTTGTGTAGAGAAAGGCCATTGATTTGATTGAGTTAATTTTATATCCATCTACTGTGCTGAAGCTGTTTATCAGGTTTAGAAGTTCCCTGGTGGAATTTTTATGGTCACTTATATATACTATCATATCATCTGCAAATAGTGATACTTTGACTTCTTCCTTTCCAATTTGCATCCCCTTGACCTCTTTTTGTTGTCCAATTGCTCTGGCTAGGACTTCAAGTTCTATATTGAATAGGTAGGGAAAAAGTGGGCAGCCTTGTCTAGTCCCTGATTTTAGTGGGATTGCTTCCAGCTTCTTTCCATTTACTTTGATGTTGGATACTGGTTTACTGTTTATTGCTTTTACTATGTTTAGGTATGGGTCTTGAATTCCTGGTCTTTCCATGATTTTTTATCATGAAAGGGTGTTGGATTTTGTCAAATTCTTTTTCAGCATCTAACAAGATGATCATGTGATTTTTGTCTTTGAGTTTGTTTATATAGTGGATTACGTTGATGCATTTCCATATATTAAACCATCCCTGCATCCCTGGGATGAAGCCTAATTGGTCATGATGGAAGATTGTTTTGATGTGTTCTTGGATTCGGTGTGTGAGGATTTTATTGAGTATTTTTGAATCGATATTCATAAGGGAAATTGGTCTGAAGTTCTTTCTTTGTTGGATCTTTGTGTGGTTTAGGTATCAGAGTAATTGTGGTTTTATAGAATGAATTGGGTAGAGTACCTCCTCTTTCTATTTTGTGAAAAGGTTTGAGGAGAGTTGCAATTAGGTCTTCTTTGAAGATCTGATAGAGCTCTGCACTAAACCCATCTGGTCCTGTGGTTTTTGTGGTTGGGAAACTATTAATGACTGCTGGTATTTCTTTAGGGGAAACGAGACTGTTAATGTTGTTAGTCTGATCCTGATTTAACTTTGGTACGTGGAATCTGTCTAGGAAGTTGTCCATTTCATCCAGGTTTTCTAGTTTTGTTGAGTAGAGCGTTTTGTAGTAGAATCTGATGGTGTTTTGTATTTCGTCAGGATCTATTGTTATGTCTCCTTTTTCATTTCTGATTTTGTTAATTAGGATACTGTCCCTGAGCCCTCTAGTTAGTCTGGCTAAGGGTTTATCTATCTTGTTGATTTTCTCAAAGAACCAGCTTCTGTATTGGTTGATTCTTTGAATAGTTCTTTTTGTTTAGTTGATTTCAGCTCTAAGTTTGATTATTTCCTGCTGTCTACTCCTCTTGGGTGAATTTGTTTCCTTTAGTTCTAGAGCTTCTAGGTGTGCTGCCAGGCTGCTAGTGTATGCTCTCTCTAGTTTCTTTTTGTAGACACTCAGGGTTATGAGTTTTCCTCTTAGGACTGTTTTCATGGTATCCCATAAGTTTGAGTATGTTGTGGCTTAATTTTCATTAAACTTTACACAGTTTTTATTTTTTTTTCTTTATTTCTTCATTGATCAAAGAATCATTGAGTAGACTGTTGTTCAGTTTCCATGAGAATGTTGGCTTTCTATTATTTATGCTGTTATTGAACATCAGCCTTAGTCTGTGGTGATCTGATAGGATAATTTCAATATATTTGTATCTGTTGAGGCCTGTTTTGTGACTGATTATATGGTTAATTTTGGAGGTGGTATTATGGCGTAATGAGAAAAGGTATATCCTTTTTTTTTTTCTTTTTTAGGATAAAATGTTCTGTAGATATCTGTTAAATCCATTTGTTTCATAACTTCTGTTAGTGTCCATTTGTCTCCGTTTAGTTTCTGTTTCCAGGATCTGTCTATTGGTGAGAGTGGGGTGTTGAAGACTCCTACTATTATTGTGTGAGGTGCAATGTGTGCTTTGAGCTTTACTAAAGTTTCTTTAATCAATGTGGCTGCCCTTGCATTTTTAGCATAGATATTTAGAATTGAGAGTTCATCTTGGTAGATTTTCCCTTTGATGAGTATTAAGTGACCCTCCTTGTCTTTTTTTTTTTTTTTTTTTTTTTTTTTTTTTTTTTTTTTTTTTTTTTTTTTTTTTTTTTTTTTTTTTTTTTTTTTTTTTTTTTTTTTTTTTTTTTTTTTTTTTTTTTTTTTTTTTTTTTTTTTTTTTTTTTTTTTTTTTTTTTTTTTTTTTTTTTTTTTTTTTTTTTTTTATATAACTTTGGGTTGGAAGTCAATTTATTCGACATTAGAATGGCTACTCCAGCTTGTTTCTTTGGACCATTTGCTTGGAAAATTGTTTTCCAGCTTTTTACTCTGAGGTAGTGTCTATCTTTTACCCTAAGGTGGGTTTCCTGTTAGCAACAAAATGTTGGGTCCTGTTTGTGTAGCCAGTCTGGTAGTCTATGTCTTTTTATTGGGGAAATGTGTCCACTGATGTTAAGAGAGATAAAAAAATAACTGTTGCTTCCTGTCATTTTTATTGTAAAATTTGGGAATCTGTTCTTGTGGCTGTCTTCTTTTAGTTTTCTTAAAGGATTACTTTCTTGCTTTTTCTAGGGTGTAGTTTCCATCTTTTTGTTGGTGTTTTCTCTTTATTATCCTTTGAAGGGCTGGATTCGTGGAAAGATTGTGTGAATTTAGTTTTTTCATAGACATGTATAACATCTGTCCAGGATCTTCTGGCTTTCATAGTCTCTGGTGGGAAGTCTCAAGTAATTCTAATGGGCCTGTTTTATATGTCACTTGACCTTTTTCCCTTACTGCTTTTAATATTCTGTCTTTATTTAGTGCAATTTTTTGTTCTGATTATTATGTGTAGGGAGGAATTTCTTTTCTGGTCCAGTCTATTTGGAGTTCTATAGGCTTTTGTATGCTCATGTGCATCTCTTCCTTTAGGTATGGGAAGTTTTCTTCTATAATTTTGTTGAAGATATTTGTTGGCCCCTTAAGTTGAAAATCTTCATTCTCATCTACTCCTACTATCCATAGGTTTGTTCTTCTCATTGTGTCCTGGATTTCCTGGACATTTTGAGTTAAGATATTTTTACATTTTGAATTTTCTTTGATTGTTGTGTCCATGTTCTATATGGAATCTTCTGCACCTGAGATTCTCTCTCCCATCTCTTATATTCTGTTGCTGATGTTCACATCTATGGTTCCTGATTACTTTCCTAGGGTTTCTATCTAAAGAATTGTCTCCCTTTGGGTTTTCTTCATTGTTTCTACTTCCATTTTTAGATATTGAATGGTTTTCTTCAATTCTATCCCTTGTTTGGTTGTGTTTTTCTGTAATTCTTTAAGGGATTTTTGGGTTTTCTTCAGCCTGTTTATCAGTGTTTGCCTGTAGTTCTTTAAGGGCTTCTACCTATATAGCAGTGTTCTCCTGTATTTCTTTGAGTTAATAATGCCCTTCTTAAGATCTTCTACCACCATCATCAGATATGATTTTAAATCTGCATTTTGCTTTTTGGGTGTGTTGGGGTATCCAGGACTCGTTGTGGTCTCTGTACTGGGTTCTGATGATGCCCAGTGTTCTTGTTTTCTCTTTTGTAAGTTTTTTATGTTTGCCTTTCGCCATCTGGAAATCTTTAGTGTTAATGTTCAAGCAGTCTCTGGCTGGAGCTTGATCCTCCTGTGATTCTATTAGCCTCTGACAACATTCCTGGGAGTCCAACTCTCACCTGAGTTCCAGTGGTAAGAGCACTCTCTGCAGGCAAGCTCTCCTCTTTCAGGGCAAGTGTCCAGCAGTCTGGAACTCAGATCCACCTCCTGAGTTCTAGGTTCAGAGCACTTCTTGTAGACTGACTCTCCTCTGGCAAGGAATGTGCCCAGTGGTCTGGGTCTCTCCTCCACCTCCTGGCTGAGGATGAAGGCCCAAAGTGACCCTGACCAAGAAGCTCTGTTGCTTCTTATTGCCCATTTGCTCTCAGGTGATCAGGAGGTCCTGGGGGTGTACTAGGGGTCCTGAGGCGTGGAGAGTCCTCTGGTGCCCTAGAAGCCCATGGCAGGGTTCATGCAGAAGATGGTGTGGCTTGCTCCGACCTGAATGGATCCCAGCCTCTGGTCAGGCAGGGTTCCTCCATCCCTGTTCCTGCTAGAACAAGACCCTCCTCTATTCTTTGGAGCTGCTGTTGTGTTCCACTCACTCATGATCCTGAGGTGATCCAAGGTCTTGTGTTGTGGAGTGCATTCTGGAGCCCTTATTAGCCTCCACTGGGCTCAGAAGTAATCTCCCTTTTCAAAGGGTTATATATCATATTGATTTTTCCCAAAAAACCAGGTCTTGGTTTTGTTGAACCATTGTGTTGTTGTATTTGTTTCTCATTGGTTGATTTCATCCCTGAGTTGGGCTATTTCCTGCAGTCTGCTCCTATTGGGTATGTTTGCTTCTATTTCATTCTAGAGCTTTCAGGTTTGGTATTAAGTTGCTAGTCTAGCATCTCTCCAATTTCTTCATGAAAACACTTAGTGCTATGAATTTTCCTCTTAATACTGCTTTCATTGTGTCCCATAAGGTTGGGTATAACTGTAATTTCATATAAACATCTCCATAGTTTATAGTGTTTGACACTGTAATATTTGTAGGGAGAACTAATTCTTTGTAGACTACTGTCTAGTCCTCTATTTGACTAGTGAATAATTTCAAGAAAACAAAACACAGTCAGAGTCTTGATTGCTACTCAAGTGTTCTTGTATGCTTATGTACTTACTGCCAAATAGAGGTATCTAGAGCTATTATGTTTGAATCCTAGGTAAGAACACTATAAATACATCACAGAGATAAAAATCACAGAATATTAAACATGTCACTGAACTTAGAAACCACACACTTTAGCCTTATATTAACAAACAGAAAAGATTCTTTTTTAAAAAAGAAGTATATGGCTTGCAACTATAGATGGTTCATTGTAAAAAGCAGGGTAGATTCAATGATGTGTGATTCCTACTTTGACGATTTCCCAGAAGACCACTATGTTGGGATCTATATAAGAGCATTCCTTTGCTGAATAATGGAAAAAAGATCATATATAACTTTAAAAAGATATCATACGTATGTTATAGCTTTTTGCAATAAGAGCAGACATTTTAAAACCAGAGAAAAAGAATGATGAATAGCATTCTGGGATGCCCGAGTTTCCAGCAGAGTAGGATAAATGGTATTCACAATGCCAAGCTATGTGTGAAAACAGGCACAAAGTTCTCCCAACAAGTGAAAGCCAGTAGAACTGTTGCAAAAGGATGGCTCCTTTTGGTGAGAAAGGACACTATAATTGACATAAATAAATATCTCAATTTTCAGTCCTTCCCACAGACATAAAACTAATGCAATATGCTGCAATGGTGCACCAAAAAATCATTTTTTATAAAACAAAACATGTGGCATGATACAAAGTATAAATCAGATTCTTATATTCATGAAGTTGAAGTGAGATCATCTCTTCATTGGGAATAAATATCCATGATTTGAGCAATCATTTTTTATTGGATATTCTATTTACTTACATTTCAAATGTTATCCCCTTTCCCAATTTCCCTTCCAGAATCCCCCTATCTCATCATCCCTCCCTTTGCTTCTATGAGTGTACTCACTGACCCACACACCCACTCACTCCCGTCTACCCACTCTGACTTTCCCCTACACTAGGGCATCATGCCTTCCCTAAACCAAGAGCCTCTCTTCCCATTGATGTTAAGGCCATCCTTTTCTCCATATGTGGAGAGAGCAATGAGTCCCTCCAAGTGTATACTTTGGTTGACGGTTTAATTCCTGGGAGCTCTACGGGGGTTGGCTGGTTGATATTGTTCTTCCTATGGATTGAAAATCCCTTCAGCTCCTTAAGTCCTTTCTTTCTCTATCTCCTCCATTGAGGACCCCATGATCAGTTCAATAGTTGGCTGAAAGCATTTACCTCTATATTTGCCAAGCTCTGGCAGAGCCTCTCAGGAGAGAGCTATATCAGGCTCTTGTCAGCAAGCATTTCTTAGCATCCTTGATAGTGTCTAGGTTTGGTGTATATGGGATGGATCCCCAGCTGGGGCAATCTCTGGATGCCCTTTCCTTCAGTCTCTGCTCCAAACTTTGTCTCAGCATTTCCTCTTCTAAGAAGGACTGAAGCATCCAAACTTTGGTCTTTCTTCTTGAGCTTCATGTGGTCTGTGAATTTTATCTTGAATAGTCCAAGCTTGTAGGCTAATATCCACTTATGAGTGAGTGCACATCATGTGTGTTCTTTTGTGACTGGGTTACATCACTCAGAATGATATTTTCTAGTTCCATCAATTTGCTTAAGAATCTCATGAATTCATCATTTTTAAAAGGTGAGTAGTACTCCATTGTGTAAATGTACCACATTTTCTATATCCATTCATCTGTTGAAGGGCATCTTGGTTCTTTCCAGCTTCTGGATATTATAAATAAGGCTGCTATGAACATAGTGGAACATGTGCTCTTGTTATATGTTGGAACATCTTTTGGGTGGTATATCTGGGTCCTCAGATAGCATTATGTCCAATTTTCTGAGGAACTGCCACACTGATTTCCAAAGTAGTTGTGCCAGCTTGCAATCCCACCAACAATGGAGAGTGTTCTGCTTTCTCCACATCCTTACCTGCAGCTGCTGTCACCTGAGTTTTTGAACTTATCCTTTCTAGTTGTTGTGAGGTGGAATCTCAGGGTTGTTTTGATTTGCATTTCCATGATGACTAAGGATGTTGAACATTTCTTTAGGTGCTATTCAGTCATTCAGTATTCTTCAGTTGAGAATTCTTTGTTTAGATCTGGTTCTCTGTAGTCTAATTTCTTGAGTTCTTTGTATATATTGGATACAAACCTCTATTGGATTTAGAACCCAGGATAGCAAAAACTATTCTCAGCAACAAAAGAACTTCTGGGAGAATCACAATCCCTGACTTCAAGCTGTATTACAGAGCAATAGTGGTAAAAACTGCATGGTATTGGTACAGAGACAAGCAGGTAGATCAACAGGACAGAATTGAAGACCCAGAAATGAACCCATATACATATGGTCACTTGATCTTTGACAAAGGAGCTAAAACCATTCAGTGAAAAAAAGACAGAATTTTCAAGAAATGGTGCTGGTTAAACTGTACATCAGCATGTAGAAGAATGCAAATTGACCCATTCTTATCTCCTTGTCCAAAGTTCAAGTTCAAGTGGATCAAGGACCTCCACACAAAACCAGATACACTAAAACTAATAGAAGAGAAAGTGATGAAGAGCTTAGAACACATGGGCACAGGGGAAATTTTCCTGACAGAACAATGGCTTATGCTCTAAGATCAAGAATTGACAAATGAGAACTCATAAAATTGCAAAGCTTCTGTAAGGCAAAGGACACTGTCAATAGGACAAAATGACAACCAACTAATTTAAGCAATCTTAAACTCAGTGAGTTAACTCTTTACTGTGAAATGAATACTCACAGCCTTCTATTAACTCTCTCAAACATACTGCTTGGCCTAGTTCTCCTTGTTGATACCAGCATCCTCAGCCTCACATGAACTCTTGGCTTTGATGGCAATCTTTACCAAAACTTTAATTTTCTTAAGACTACATCTGATCATCTAAAACAAAATTTCAGGAATTATAGAAAGAGGTCAGTTTATGCTCCTATAAATTGTCAATCCTTGAAGGCCTCAAGTTTCCTGGGCTTCCTTTCATATTGAGTACAACACATAACCAGATTATGAAAGAGAGAGAGTTGGAAGAAAGGTCTCCAGAATATTTTCCCAAGGTAGAAGCATGAGAACTCTGAGCTCCACCAAGAAAAAGGTGTGTATTATAAATGTTGTGTTACTACAATGACTTGATAGTAGAAAATGACCAAATTTTCAATCAGGTTCCAGGTATTCTTTTGTTTTCCTTTTCTTTTTTTTTCTTTTCTTTTCTTTTCTTTTCTTTTCTTTTCTTTTCCTTTCTTTTTCTTTTTCTTTTTCTTTCATTTCTTTTTCTCTCTTTTCCTTTTCTCTCATTTTCCTTCCTTCCTTTCTTTCTTTCTTTCTTTCTCTCTCTCTCTATCTCTATCTCTCTCTCTTTCATTCTTTCTTTCTCTTAAATGTGAAAATGTTCTCACTGTAGTTTATTTCAAGCTGTAAAGGAGATCACTGAATCTCTAATTGGATATGTACATAATTGAGTTTTAAAAGAACATGTGAACCTACTCTACCACAACACTGGATTTTATTGAGTGAGATAGGTAAGGCTGCCTCTAAGGTTCCAGTGTTTAATTACCTGTTAGACATAAAATGCGTTCTATATCAAGTGTTTCATCAACTGTCAATAAGGCCTTTGATAGTTATTTTCACTAGCAAAGTAAAATTTATTTTGTCAACATCCTCATAATTATTCTTCTTTTATTTCTTACTATCTCTTTTATTTATATTATTAAATATCAGATCTTTAAAAATAAAATAAGAACCAAATTTTAGATTTGAGATATTTGAGGCTCTTCAAGATCAACATGCTTTAAAATATTTAAACTAAATGTCTCACTCACAATAGGTTTGTGGTCAGGAAAAAATAAAGGATCAAGGCTACAGAAATGCAACAGAAGAGTATAATATTCAGGAAATATTGTACAATATCCCATTGCTTAAGTGCTTGCAGGTCAACTCTGAGAGATTCTTATATCTTGCTTAGAAAATTAATTGCCTAGAGTAGAGCGAAACACAGAAAACCATAAAAATGAGAAGCAATTTGGGATCAAAGCCAGAATTCTATTTCTGTTGCTGCTGTTTCCAATGAGTACTCCAATTCCTTAATAAGACAGGACTGGTGATTAAGCAGACTTCACAAATTTGCCATTAGAACCAGGTAAGCATGCATCAAATAGGTCAATACACCCATACGTGCTACACATTTCATACCATCATTTCTGCTTTCTATTCAGTTCCTTTGTTCTAATTCGCTAATAAAAGAATCCCATGCAGGTGGTGTTAATGTAAAATCACCTAGAGTGAATCTAGCTAGAGTTGCTTGGGTGCCAATAAGTAGACTTTTGGATACACTATGGCATTTAATAGCTTGTAAGCTATTAACATTCATGTAGTTAAGGAGACAGTGGTTAAATGAGACTGAAACTTAATGCTTTATTTATAGAATATGTTATTATATTTTACCCTTGGTGCACTTAGTGAAATATTCTGTAGCTGCCCTGTGATTAAAGTACAATAAAAGAGTATGAATTTCCCAATGCCCAGGACATAGTGGAGCCTGCTGAAACTAGTGAATAGAAGAAGCAGTGCAGCTTGTCAGTCATGGACTACTCTTTGCTTTCCTTCTCTATAAACAATATCTCTAATGTAACATAAACTATACTTTAACATAGGAAAGTATTGATATCTGTATACTTAATTTATGGTCACTGCCATCACAATTATGAAAACTTCAAAATTTTATTAAGCAATAAAATGTAGCTCATTAATTATTGTACTACAAACCAAAAAGTGCTACACAGAATGATCCTATTTTGTGTGATTACAAAGCCCTTACATCAGTAATTTCCCAATACAATACTCATCTAATCAGTTGTAAATAAAATGCATGTAATATTTAGTCAGACATTAAACTATGTTAGACATCACATGCATCATTTTAGTCCTTATACAAAAACAAATAGAGGCTACATGACAAATAAATATTACTTCCTGATGATAAAGACAGAAATGAAATAAACATTAGCAATATTGGTTGAATTATTTTTTTCAAAAAGTATACTGTGTGATACAGTGTGATTATAACATATTCTGCAAACTTACATCCTTAAATTAACATAAAATTATCTGATTGAATAAAGAAAAATTGAATTCTAATAACAATGGAAGTTGTCTAGAAATAATGAAGTATGTAATTTATCCTAATGAAAACATGAATGAAAAATAGCTCCTCAATCAAAATCACGGAGAAGGGCACTTGAGCTGAGTATTTCACACAAAGTAGTTCTGATAGAAAGAAATGTCTGTCGCTCAGCCTTCTGTTCTTACCTATAGTGGAAACACTAAAAGATTTCACTTTAGCAACATTTTATATTTAGATCAAATATAGAAATAGTAAACAAATGTTCAACTGTAAGGAAATAATGTTTAATGTAATTCAGATTTGTATAAGAGGATATAGATAAAGTTAGCTACAGAATGCTTATTTCGTAAAGCTGATAAAAGGCTATATCATTCTGAAGTTATAAAAGATTTGCATGCTGAATTATCAAGTCATCAAGATAATTCACAAATCAAGAGAAATTTTCAAGCAGGAGAACTGGGAGAGGCCTGAGTGGGTAAAGTGCATACTGTTCAAGCATGTGGACCTGAACTGGGTCCACCACATAAAATTGCAGATCCTGGCTAGGCTCAGTGATACACGTTATCTCCAATATGTGCATAATAATGCAGGAACCATGTAGCAAATAATAAGATCACTTCCAAATCTCAAAAGGGACAAATTAACTAAACATTAGCAATAGACGATTTAATTAGTAAATAAAGCTAAGTAGATCATATGATAAACCATTCATCTAATGAATTCTAATAAATTATTAATTTAGCATAAAAATAAGATAGAGGGCGATGAGTAAGACATCAAAGGCAGGTTCTCACTCCATATGCCCACCCCCACCCGGGAATCAATCTAATCAGCCATCAAACGCAGACACTATTACATATGCCAGCAAGATTTTGCTGAAAGGATCCTGATATAGCTGACTCTTGTGAGGCTATGGCAGTGCCTGGAAAATACAGAAGTGGATGTTCACAGTTATCTATAGGATTGAACACAGGGCCCCTACTGGAGGAGCTAGAGAAAGTACCCAAGGAGCTGAAGGGGTCTGCAACCCTATAGGTTGAACAACAATATGGACTAACCAGTACCCCCAGAGATCGTGTCTCCAGCTGCATATGTAGCAGAAGATGGCCTAGTCAGCCATCATTGGGAAGAGAGACCCCTTGGTCTTGCAAACTTTATATGCACCAGTACAGGGGAATGCCAGGGCCAAGAAGTGGGAGTGGGTGGATAGGGGAGCAGGGCGGGGAGAGGGTATAGGGAACTTTCGGGATAGCAGTTGAAATGTAAATGAAGAAAATATCTAATAAAAAATTGAAAAAAAAAGAAAAAAGAAACAAACAAAAAAGGGCATAAAGTAGAGAACTACCATTTGTATTTTGAACACAAGAAAACAGAGGAATTAAGCAGCCTGTTTCTAATCATACCATTGATGGTTCTGGGAATAAGAGCTCAAAACTAGCACTTCATATACTCAAAGGTAACCATTGTTCCAATATCTTCCTTTATATCTCTATAAGATTGTAGCATATTTTATTTTGAATATACATGTTCATCTTGTCACCAGGAACATGCTCTTTTTTTCACTATGTCTGGGAAACACTGACTGACTTTCCATAAGAACTGTGTTTCTCTGACACTGATAGAAAATACCCCATCTTTGAATTTCTCTTAGTTAATACTCCCCTATAACGGAATGTCCAAGCCCTGTATATCCATCATTTTGACTACTTCATATAACGTGTTTTAGGAATCACAGAGCCCCTCCACCCATTCTTTTCTTTCATAAAAAAATATACTTATTTATTTTACTACTAGTTAAATGGCCACATTTTCAGAATTCTTTCAAATTAGGTGTGACCAAGTCTTTACAAATCGTTCTGATACATACAGATGTGATCTGGGAACTTTTGTTTTCTTTTGTTTTGTTTTTGTTTTTGTTTTTTTTTGTTTGTTTGTTTGTTTTTCGAGACAGGGTTTCTCTGTATAGCCCTGGCTGTCCTGGAACTCACTTTGTAGACCAGGCTGGCCTCGAACTCAGAAATCCGCCTGCCTCTGCCTCCCGAGTGCTGGGATTAAAGGCGTGTGCCCCCACGCCCGGCTTGATCTGGGAACTTTTTAAAGAGTCTATCCAAAGCAGAAGGCACATGCACTCTTAAACATTATGTGTCAAACTTAGTGGAATAAAAACTTGGAAGGTAGCATTCAATGAGGCAACATAAACCATTATATGAAAACAACATATTAAACATAGAAAAGCAAGCAAGAACAAAAGCCATATGACCATGAAGTACCAGATCTCATTGCATTTTGGAAGCTAAGTAGAACATTGCTATTAGTAATTGAATTGGAGAAGCAAGATGCAAAAATGTCTGGGTGTCTCTGCAGAGTGGAGCTGGAATGATTATGTGGACCTAAAGCCAAGACCAAGACAGTGCTGATCCCTTTTCAGATACTTGATACCAGAGCCATGCTGACTATCCAAATATATCATTAATAATAATGCAATTGTATAGCTTATAGTATTCTTAGATTATAAGAAAATATATGCAATGTCCTTTAGCAATTTAACTCAGTTATATTTGTTTTGTTTTGTTTTGTTTTTCTGGAGTGTGGCAGAATAAAAATTGCCAAAACCATGCCTCCAGATTTCTACCTCTAGGTATGTGCTTGCTTGTTCAGTCTACTATGATAATATTGATCTCTCTCCAAGATGAAGATTCTATAAGGCAGTAATTACATTATGGTCTGTAGTGTAATTAAATTTGAAGGACATAAAGTATTGGGCTAGAAAGCTAAAATCAACAGAAACTAACAGCTTTCTTTGAAAGTAGAAAGAAAGTATAAGTTACATGAGCTAATGAAGAAACCTTAGGGAAAGTGCAGAGCGGTCTGGAAAATGATCCCTTTTCAAGCTTGCTCTAACCCTGAATACAGACCTTTTCTTTTTTTTTCTCCTCATTAAGTATTCTTAAATGTCAAGTCCACTTGTCCTTCTTAAGCAAATGGGTACAGAAGTAGAATAAGACTGAGGATATGAGGTCATTCCAATAATTTAGAAGATGCCCCAGGAATAGTTAATGAATATTGGCATTTACTTCAGATTTCAAAGAAGAAAGCACTTACTGTGGAGATGATACAAGCCCTGAAGCATGTGGGCAAGGGTTTAACTGTCTTCAGAAACAATAAATGCAGACCAACAAAACAAAACAAACAAACAGAAAAAACAAATACAATACAGCCAAAGTGGAGATAACAAAGGCAAGCACAAGTGGGTGTCTACCTAAAGACAGGAACATGTGGGTAACAGTGGGATGGATGATGTTACACATAATAATTAAAAAATGTTTCAGACACATAAAATAGGATTTTTTAAAGGAGGCTCACATATTTCATAGCTATAATGAACTGAAAATTACAGAAAAATTACATAAGGCATATAGTTATAGGGTATTATCATATTAATACTATCACTACTGCTGTCTAACCCAGGAAAAGAAAGAAAAGAAAGAAAGAAAGAAAGAAAGAAAGAAAGAAAGAAAGAAAGAAAGAGAGAGAGAGGGAGAGAGAGGGGAAGGAGGGAGGGAGAGAGAGAAAGAAGGGAGGGAGAGGGAGGGAGCAAGGGAGAGAGGAAGGAAGGAAAAAAGGAAGGAAGAAGGAAGGAAGGAAGGAAGGAAGGAAGGAAGGAAGGAAGGAAGGAAGGAAGGAAAGAAGGAAAGAAGGAAAGAAGGAAAGAAGGAAAGAAGGAAAAAAATAGGAAATGGTTGAGGGTTGGCCAGCAACTGTGCTTTAAATATTGTCATGGCAAGTTGCTAATGACAAATTTTTTAACAACCACTAATTCTAAACTTCTTAGAAAGATTTCAATAGCCTTTCACCCATAGGAAGAGACAGCTCTAGTATATGTTGCTACCAGATATAGAGGCACACTTGGGGCATCATAGCATTTTTTCACAAAAGCAAATCTGCTTTCAAATGCATTTTCTTTTTTTTTATTAGATATTTTCTTAATTTACATTTCAAATGCTATCCCAAAAGTTTCCTTCCTCCTCCCCTTGCCCTGCTCCCCTGCCCACCCACTCCCACTTCTTGGCCCTGACGTTCCCCTGTATTGGGGCATATAAAGATTGCAATACCAAGGGGCCTCTCCTCCCAATGATGGCCGACTAGGCCATCTTCTGCTACATATGGAGCTAGAGACACGAGTTCTGGGGGTTCTGGTTAGTTCATATTGTTGTTCCTCTTCTAGGGTTGCAGACCCCTTCAGCTCCTGGGGTTCTATCTCTAGCTTCTCCGTTGTGGGCCCTGTGTTCCATCATATAGATGACTGTGAGTATCCACTTCTGTACGAGACAGCTATATCAGGGTCCCTTCAGTAAACAATTGCTGTCCTATGCAATAGTGTCTGAGTTTAGTGACTGATTATGGGATGGATCCCACGGTGGGGTAGTCTCTTGATTTTCTTGTGTTTTGCAAATTGTATCTTGGGTATTCTAAGTTTCTGGGTTAATATCCATTTATCAGTGAGCACATATCCAATGACTTCTTTTGTGATTGGGTTACCTCACTAAGGATTATATCCTCCAGATACATCCATTTGCCCAAGAATTTCATAAATTCAATTTTTTTTTCGAGACAGGGTTTCTCTGTATAGCCCTGGCTGTCCTGGAACTCACTCTGTAGACCAGGCTGGCCTCGAACTCAGAAATCCGCCTGCCTCTGCCTCACAAGTGCTGGGATTAAAGGCGTGCACCACCACGCCCAGCTAAATTCATTTTTTTAATAGCAGAATAGTACTCCATTGTGTAAATGCACCACATTTTCTGTATCCATTCCTCTGTTGAGGGACATCTGGGTTCTTTCCAGCTTCTGGTTATTATAAATAAGGCTGCTATGAAAATAGTGGAGCATATGTCCTTTTTACCAAATGGAACATCTTCTGGGTATATGCCCAGGAGAGGTATTGCTGGATTCTCCAGTAGTACTATGTCCAATTTTCTGAGAAAACGCCAGACTGACTTCCAGAGTGGTTGTACAAGCTTGCAATCCCACCAGCAATGGAGGAGTGTTCCTCTTTCTTCACAGCATCTGCTGTCACCTGAATTTTTGATCTTAGCCATTCTGACTGGTATGAGGTGGAATCTCAGTGTTGTTTTGATTTGCATTTCCCTGATGATTAAGGATGTTGAACATTTTTTTCAGATGTTTCTCAGCCATTCGGAATTCCTCAGTTGAGAATTCTTTGTTTAGCTCTGTACCCCATTTTTAATGGGGTTATTCATTTTTCTGGAGTCCAGCTTACATATACTTAAGACAGTACTGTATTATCATATAGTTTCCACGTTGAAATATTTATCAGTAAATAAATGTAAAGGTATTGTTGAATGTGGTTTGAAAAACACATATCAAACACTGGCCTTCACCACAGTCAGTAAATCATCACCAAGACCAAGAACCTCACTTTGGTCTGAGTGAGGATTCCTTGAGAAATTTTGTATTTCAGGGGACAGAAGATGAATGTTTCCAGACCAGACAATCACTCTGTTAAAGAAGGTAAAATTCAATATAATTTCAATCATCAGGCAAGTGTTCAGAAGAGACGTAACAGCACTTTCTAGTGTATATTGTTTATAGCTTTCAAGTGCCTGCGCCAATTTTACAATGAAACCAATATTGGAAACATGCTTGTTTTATACACAGGCATCTATCCTCATGATGTAGGTAACACATGTCAATCAAACTTCTGAGGCCAACCATGATAGCTCTATTTTCACAGTTGAATGCAAGTGATACATACACTGGTTTCTAAGGAAACTAATAAAGCAAAACAACCAAGAAAATTGAAAGTTTTAAACATGGCAAACAGATATGCCATAATAGGTCTTCATTGCCTTGAATACAAAGGTGAAGAGAGTGTCTATCCCCAAATACAATATGTGCTATAAGTAACCATGTCATCAAGTAAGTATAACTCCTTCATCCAGTGCAGTATTTTATAGTTTGCATGATGATAGCACACAAATGTTCTTATCTTGATTGTCACAAAAACCCTGAAGAAGACAGAATACACAGGATTGATATCTCTAAATGTGTACTGTAAATATTTAAGTATAATGTAGGTTTAAAGTTGCAATCATGTGGAACTCCTTAACCAGTCTTTCAGAACAGAAGTGCTTGCTGACAGGACCCTGATACAGCTAATCATTGGACTGAGCACAGGGTGCTCAATGGAGGAGTTACAAAGGACTGAAGGAGCTGAAGGAATTTGCAACCCCATAGGAAAAATAACAAAGTCAACCAAACAGATGCCCCAGAGCTCCCAGGGACTAAACCACCAACCAAAGAGTACACATGGAGGGACCCATGGCTACAGCTGGACATGTAGCATAGGATGGCCTTGTCAGGCATCAATGGGAGAAGAGGCCCTTGGTCCTTTAAAGGCTCGATGCCCCAGTGTAGGGGAATGCCAGGGCAGGGATGTGGGAGAGGGTAGGTGGATGGGGGAGCAGGGGGAGGGGGAATGGGATAGGGGTTTTTCGGGTAGGAAACCCAGAAAGGGAATATCATTTGAATTGTAAATAAAGAAAATATTCAATTAAAAACAGTGAAAAAAATACAGAATCTTGAAACCCATAAGATCTAATTCACTGATGAGGATGAAGGACCCTGGATGAGTTCAAATGCAAAATTGATTTATGTTCTAGTCTATGCACACACACACACACACACACACACACACACACACACACACACCAGGAAGAAATCATGAACTAAGATATTGAGAGATGGGCATGAGTTGAGTGTGGATAGGATCAAGATACATTGTATAACTGTATAAACATTTCAAAAATTATAAGGTGGAAGTAATAGGAGGAAAGAAAGCTAAAAATACATGAAAGAAAAATTTTTAAAAATTAAATACCTATGTATATAAATAGGAAACAGCCAACAGTGTACTTACTGCTCATAACCTTTGAAATATCTACTCCCAGTTCTCATGAAATCTTCACAAAAATTTTTGTGAGACCAATTTGGAGAAGAAAGTAAGAAATGTTGGTAAATGGTAAAATAGAATGGTTTAAGCCCTGAGCCCAATTTGTTCTTCTTTATGGACTTCCAAGGAAAGATCTGTGTGATAAGTTGTGAAGTGTCCACCAGAAAATACTGCTGAGTAAATTAGAAAGGCAGTAAAGCTCAGCTCAGTATATGACAGGTGGATTCATTCCCTACAGCCCAAGCCTGGGCTTCTCAGAGAATAAGAACAGTTTCAGCATAAACAACAGATGTCAACTCTTGAACTGAGATATGAAGCAGTTGACCTCAGTTGCCAGGAACATCTATTCCACTATATTTCAAGGTGCTATCCTCCCTGTGTTGTGAGCAGGATGTTTTCAGAAACCACCAAGGCTAAGCATATCCAACCTTACTTATTTAACATATATGTCCACACAAAAATCAGAAACATGCCCCACTGTCTTCCAATGCAATAAACAAAACTTTGTTATTGTTAAAAGATAGAGCGTGTTTTGTTCCTCTTCTGAAGTTCTAAATTTTCTAAGTAAGTAGTTACAAGATATTTATTCAATAAAACCAGAAATTAGTTAGCATAAGATTTAATGAATTTTTTGGACCTTAAGCTTTACATTTTTTAGTTGCTTCCATTTCTGTAGAAAATAAAGTCTCTATGATATGTATGATCAACTAACTTTGTACATAGACCTTGTTCTGACAAATGAAGATATTTGAGATAGCAATAAGTGATGCTTATAATATTTTGGGTTTCCTTTTCCTAAAAACTCAGTTGGAATTTCAATTTTCTTGTTTTTTCAACTTAAATTTCTATACAATATATTTTGATCATAGACTCTACCACCTTAACTCCTTTCAGATGCTCCCTATTTTTCTACCCAACAAACTTTGTGTTCTTTCTTGCCCTTTGTGTTTAAAAAAAATGCAATTAAAAACAAATAATAAAACAAAAAAATACAAAAACGAAACTTGGAATTTGTTGTATGTTATCCAACCATTCCTGAGCATGTGGACTGCCCTGGAGTGTGGTTGATTCACACAGCGACACTCCATTAGAGAAATAGCAGGTATCAATTGCAAATAGCAACTTGGTTAGGATGGGGTTAATTTCCTCTTCTCTGTGGTGAGATTTCATGTAATTGAATCTGTATAGTCTTATACTTACTGTCAGTCTCATTAATTTCATGTGTGTATCCATGATACTGTGTTTGAAAGATGCTCTTTCCTTGAAGTAATCTAAAACCTCTGGCTCTCACAATCTTTCTGCTTCCTTTTCTATATAGGTTTCCTGAGTCTGGAAGGAAGGGGGCTGAGTGATCCAATGTCTCTTAATCTGCACATTTTCCAGTGTAGGTTTCTATGTAACCCTCTACTGCAAAAAGAATCTTCTCTGATAAGGGTTGAATGCTATATTTTATGGGAGCAACAATAGGTCATTAGAAGTCATTTTGTTTCCGTGTTCTTTTAGCAGAATAAGAGTAGTAGATTTTCCTCTGAGGCCCATGAACTATCTAGTATCAAGATCTCGAATGGTATAGCAATGTCAGTTATGCATTTCATCTTATTAAACAGACCTTAAATTCAATCAAAATAGCCATTGGTTACTCCCATAACCTTCGTGCCACTTTTAGAATGCTATATATTGCAGGAAGTTTAATGAAATAAGTTATAGGATTTGGATGTGGATGATATAGATAATGATGTTTATGTTTTGGTAGCATGAATGTTAGTGTGTAGAGGTAAGATTCTAGTTAAGCAAGAGCTATTTTCTTTTCTTCATGTTAGAATGATCATTTCTGGCTCTATTCATTCACTTTCAAATTTCATAATTTCACTTTTAACAGCTTAATAATATTTTATTGTGTACAAATCACTTCATTATGTGTTCATCTTGAAATGCTATTCAAAAGGTTCATGTGCCATTTACTTCATCTCACTGTTAAAGGGTGTGATAGAAATGATTAGTAATTATTTTGTGCAATTTAATTGCTCATTCTTAACAGAATTAGTTTGAAAGTTAATCATCTAAAAACTTCCAGAAATAGTCTCTTATAAAATTTAGAAAAGTTGTCACATATTTATGGGCTTCTTATACTTCTATAGAAGGAAAATATTTTACATAAATCATTTTAATAGAATTATCCACTATTCTTAGTAATAAAATGAACAAAATAAATATCTTTTATAAAGAGCTCTAGACCTTGGGTACCCTTATGACTTTAATTTTCTTCTCCGCTTTCTGGAAATGTACACTTCTTGTCAGTTCTAGACACCACATGGCTAGAGATGTTTGTTTATTTGTTTGTTTGTTTTTTGTTATAAACAGACTTCACAACACTACTGTCTTAGTTTTGATTTTCATTGCTGTGAAGAGACACCATGACCAACACAGCTCTTATAAAGAAAAATGTTTTATTGGGACTAGCTTAGAGGTTCAAAGGTTTGGCCCATTATCATCAAGGCAGGAAGCATGGTACTGGAGGAACAGAGATCTAGATCTTATTCTGAAGCAAACAAGAGAAGACTGGCTGTCAGAAAGCTAGAAGGAGGGTCTCAAAGCCCACCTTCACAGTGCCACACTTCCTTCAACAAAGCCACACCTCCAACAAGACGACAGCTCCTAATAGTGACACTTCCTGGGCCAAGCATATTCAAACCACTACAACTATTAAGTGAAAGATTACTTAGCAATAATTAAACAACAAGCTTACTCCATAGACCCCAATAATGGGAAGTAACTTGATATTCACATTTTAATAATTATAAAGCAGTCAGATAATAACTGAGAAATCAAATATCCTTTGAATTGTATTACTAAATATAAAACTCCAGCTAGAAAATTCAATGTATATACTTTCTGAAATTGTAGCTTATGAATGATTCTTCATGTAACTCATTTTCTTTCTCTCAAAAATCCAAGAGAGCAAAAAATAGAGCTATTCTACCTATGTTTTATTGTTCAGTTTGCAGGAATCCATTAAAAACAACAATGTTTCTCAGTGTTTTCCAGAAATTTATCTGGATACTGTAGTGGTGAAGAAGTCTGTGAATTACAGTACAAATGAGGAAGGGTTTGAACTGTTTACACAATGGTATCATGAGTAGTTTAGCATACATAATTAATGAGATATTTCTCCTTTATTCTCAAAATACATCTGTTTTTTAAAATGAAATATGTTATATCATTGTGTATTTAATTTTCTCATATTTTAACTGTGTGGAAATACTGAAGTGTCAAGCACTTTTCACCAACTTCTAAGCCTTAGTATCTCCTAAATGTTACTATGGCACCTTCAATGTAAGGTGATAATGGAATAAAAATCCCTGCCAAACCTCTATCCTGAAAGTTTTAAGACTTTAGAACAAGTCTAGGATTAACTACATCAAATAGTAGCCAATACTGAGAACAAAAGAGTGAAGGGCCTCCTATCATTTGCCCAATACAGTTTTTCACTGGGCAACTCATTTCTTCTGAAGTTTCTGCAGCAGAACCATGAAGATACCTGTGAAGCAGGAGAAAGAATAACCGTATTAAATTGTCACTAATCCTAGCCCAAGTCTAACTTGCAACACTTTGTGGTTCAATTTCCTTTCATGTTTGCAGCTGGAGGTAAAGCACTCTGTAAACCACAGTCAAGAAGGAAAGATGAATCCTGCGCTAAAGCTGTTAGTCTCACAGGCTTACCTCCGCTGGGGAAAAGAACCCTCAGCCAATAATAGAAAGGGAATTTCAGATATTAGTCTTTGATTCTGTGTAAGAGGTTCCATGGCTTGAATTAAAAGGATCTTATCTGCAAGCCAAATTCCACATTTCAGAATATCAAGGGGCTCAAGCATAATTTTCATCTTTTTATGGATGTGAAATAACTTTATGGGATTGCTACAAGTTGATTTAAGAAGAGAACACCCATATTGCTATAGATTTTAATATTTTATTTTTATGAAGGAATATTCATTGACTTGACAGCAAACTTTGTAAAAGTAATGCTAGTGTCAATCAAACACCAGGCAGTCATAAGAACTAAATGTTTTTGCATAAGTCTCAAGGAATTGAGTTTTAGCTAATATGAATCTGAGACTTTTGGTATTTCTCATGGGATCACTTTTCTCATTTATGAAAAAGAAAACACAGCACAGAGTCTTGAACAAAATTGTCCCATATGATGACAAATACGCATTACAGAGAGAGAGAGAGAGAGAGAGACAGAGACAGACATAGAGAGAGACCAGTTGGAATTTATCCTTTACCACTTAATGTTAACTAAGTGTTGTTAGTCATTTTCAGATATTTTGGTTGCTTAGAAGTTGTATTTCTTTTTTTTTTTTTTTTGAGACAGGGTTTCTCTGTGTAGCCCTGGCTGTCCTGGAACTCTGTAGACCAGGCTGGCCTCGAACTCAGAAATCCGCCTGCCTTTGCCTCCCGAGTGCTGGGATTAAAGGCGTGCACCACCATATTCCTACTTGGCTAATATCCAATATATACAAAGACCAAAAGAAGGTAGACTCTAGAGAAACAAATAACCCTATTTAAAAATGGGGTAGAGAACTAAACAAAGAATTCTCAACTGAGCAATACAGAATAGCTGAGAAGCACCTAAAGAAATGTTCAACATTCTTAGTCATCAGGGAAATGCAAATCAAAACAACCCTGATATTCCACCTTACACCAGTAGGAATGGCTAAAATGAAAAACTCAGATGACAGCAGATGGTGGTGAGGATGTGGAGAAAGAGGAAATCTCCTTGATTGTTGGTGGGATTGCAAGCTGGTATAAGCAGTCTGGAAATCATTTTGGTGGTTACTCAGAAAATTGGACATAGTACTACCTGAAGACCTAGCTATACCATTCCTGGGTATATACTCAGAAGATGCTCCAACATGCAGTAAGGACACATGTTCCACTATGTTTATAGCAGCCTTATTTATAATAGCAACAAGCTGGAAAGTACCCAGATGTCCCTCAACAGAGGAATGAATACAGATAATGTGGTACATTTGCAGAATGGAGTACTACTCAGCTATTAAAAAAAAATGAATTCAAGAAATTCTTAGGCAAATGGATGGATCTGAAGGATATCATCCTGAGTGAGGTTACCCAATCACAAACACACATGTCATGCACTCACTGATAAGTGGATATTAGCCCAGAAGCTGGGAATACCCAAGATACAATTCACAAACCACATAACACTCAAGAAGAAGAAGACAAAAATGTGGATACTTTGATCCTTCTTAGAAGGGGGAACAAAATACCCATGGAAGGAATTACAGAGATAAAGTGTGTGGCAGAGACTTAAGGGATGACCATCCAGAGACTGCACCACCTAGGGATCCATCACATAAACAATCGCCAAACCCAGACAATATTGTGGATGCCAACAGGTCCTTGCTGACAGAAGCCTGATATAGCTGTCTCCTAAGAGATGCTGCCAGTACATGAGAAATACAGAAGTGGATGATCCCAGCCATCCATTGGACTGAGCTCGGGGTCACCAATGAAGCAGCTAGAGAAAGGACCCAAGAGTTGAAGGGGTTATCAGCCCCATAGTAGGAACAACAATACAAACTAACCAGTACCCGCAGAGCTCCCAGGGACTAAGCCACCAACCAAAGCGTACACATGGTGGGACTCATGGCTCCACCTGCATATGTAGCAGAGGATGGCCTAGTTGGTCATCAATAGCAGGAGAGGTTCTTGGTCCTGTGAAGTATCTATGCCCCAGTGTAGGAGAATGCCAGGGCCAAGAAGCAGGATTGGGTGTGTTGGAGAGCAAGGGGAGGGAGTTTTTGAAGGGGAAAACAGGAATGGGGATGACATTTGAAATGTAAATATAAAATATCAAACAAAAAAAAAGAAAAGAAAAGAAATATTCCCTCTTACCTATTTGTACTGGCTAGGTTTGTGTCAACTTGACACAGCTGGAATTATCACAGAAAAAGGAGTTTCAGTTGGGGAAATGCCTCCATGAGATCTAGCTGTGAGGCATTTTCTCAATTAGTGATCAAGGGTCCCTTGTGGGTGGGACCATCTCTGGGCTGGCAGTCTTGGGTTCTATAAGAAAGCAGCCTGAGCAAGCCAGGGGAAGCAAGCCAGTAAGGAACATCCCTCCATGGCTTCTGCATCAGCTCCTGCCTTCTGACCTGCTTGAGTTCCAGTCCTGACTTCCTTGGTGATGAACAGCAGTATGGAAGTGTAAGCCAAATGAACCCTTTCCTCCCCAACTTGCTTCTTGGTCATGATGTTTGTGCAGGAATAGAAACCCTGACTAAGACACTATTCTTGATAATAGTGCTAATTAAGAGAATCTTCATCTGCAATTGTTGTATTGGACATATTCCTTTGTGTAGTGTATAACCCAAACGTATTTGCCAACCTTGCCTTCAGCAAAGTAGGGGCAAGGAAATAGAGAAATATCAAGAGCAAAAGATATTGATAAAGCAATTGGATAATGAGAAAGGGAAATTAGTTGTATAGAATTATTAAGGTTTTATCTGCTTATCCAGAGGTGGTTGGGTCCTAAAAGTGAAAATACAGCAATGGATAGGAAATAAATCTGTTACTTGAACTTGTGCAGGTCTTGTGTGTTATACTAGTGTTTCTGTGAATTCCTATGTGTATTATCAGTCTTGTTTCTGCAAGATAGTGTGTTCTTAGAGTCACCCATCACTTCTGGCTTTTAAAAAATCTATTAAATATAGAGGGAAATATATATATATATAATTTTAGTGAAAATATATACTTCCATAATCTATTTCCACATAGAAACAATGAAATCTCTTTTCTATTCAGCCATATGCATATAATATATGTGTTTATAATTCCCCACTTGGGCACATTTACCTATGCATCATTAATGATTCTTACACACATGTTCCAAAGTGAATTCATCATTTTTCCTCATAAATATGTTCTTCCTGTACAGATACATTAGTGCTTTTAAGATGCTTTTGAAAGTAAAAATTAAAGACCTTTCTAAATAGTCATAAGCAAACCTAAGTGTACCTAAAAGACATATACCACACACTCATAAAATAATTTAATGTGAAATATTTCATATGATATACATATGTGTGTATTTATATATTCATATGTAAAAAAGAATTGAAATGGAGTCACTCAATAAGAATGCAAAATTTTCCCTACTAGAAACTTAAGACTAAGAAATAATAATCTCAGTATTAGGAGTAGGTTCCATCTTTTGAGTTTTGAGCCAGTGACATCAAATATCGACTTGAAAACAACAACAAAAAAACGAACAAACCAACAAAAAGAAAATCCAAACACACATTTATTATGAATACTCCTGCTATCCTACAGAATTTTATGAGAATACGCTATTGTTGAAGAACTACATACTTGAGTCACTGAACATGGAGCAATCATGATGTTACTGACTTGGGAGCCTTGTCCTTCTGGCTCACTTTATAATGTGTAGTGTATGGAAGAAAAGTGATCATAATCTTACACAGCTGCAATTCCTGTGAGCTTCAGTAATGATGTTCCTGACAATATTGCACTGGTGCAATAATGTCATAAACATCCTGGGAATAACCAACCAGTTTCTGATTGGATTTAAGCTATGTTCTACAAGATGAAATCAGACATGGCACCAAAACTGGGCCGAAACCTAGAAATAATAGATCATAGGCCCTATAGGGGAATCTGTTACTCTTGTGTTGTTAAATGGATATCATAGGAAATTGATTTCTAATGACATAATCTTTCTCATACATCAAGACATGATTCAACATTCATCTGAAAAGATGCTATTTATAGTAGGTCATCTGAAAAGATACTATTTATAGTAAGTGATGATTAAGACAGTAACCTACAATCTCTGCTCTACTCTTTGTCCCTTCATTTTCTTTAGACAGGAGCAATTCTCTGTTAATATTTTTAAGATGTATGGGTGGCCTCATCCCTCAACAAAGGGTCATGCCTAACCTCTGAATATGGTCTTTAGGTTTTCTCTCCCATTTGTTGGGTATTTCAGCTAATGTCATCCCCTTTGAGTCCTGGGAGCCTCTTGCTTTCCTGGAATCTGGGAGTTTCTAGTGGCTACTTGCAGTTTCTCAGCCCCCACTGTTAAATACCTCCATTCAATTTCCTGTCCCAGAGACTGCCCTACCTGAAGATCCATCCCATCTGCAGACACCAAACCCAGACACTAATACTGATGCCAAGCAGCGCTTGCTGACAGGAGCCTGGTATAGCTGTCTCCTGAGAGGCCCTTCAGAGCCTGACCAATACAAAGGCAGATGCTCATAGCCAACCATCAGACTGGGCACAGGGACCAGAGGAGGAGTTAGGAGAAGGATTGAAGGAACTGCAGGGGTTTGCAACTCCATAGGAAGAACAACAATATCAACCAACCAGACACCCCAGAGATGCCAGGCATTAAACCACCAACCAAAGAATACACATGGAGTGATCCATGGCTCCAGTTGCATATGTGTGGAGGTTCTGCTCTGACCTGCATAGCAGGAGTTGCTGCATCAGCATTTTTTGCTATCACAGCACTTGGTGGAACGTCCTCTCCGGAGTTGGAAGTTCTATGACATTGGCTGCCTGCTTGAAGTGATTTACATTATCAGTCATGTCTAGGAGTTGGGCTTATGGGTTTTGCTTTTATATGCCTGCTGCTTTTTAAAATAAATTTGGGCCTTGATCAGAACTTTGTTTTGGCTTCATTCTTCTCTTATCCATGTCCTTTATTTATCAGACTCCCATTCCAGGCACCTACTTGGTAAACTGCACATATGTAGCAGAGGATTGCCTTATCTGGCATCAATGGGAAGGGAGGCCCTTGGTCCTGTGGAGGCTCGATGGATGCCCCAGTGTAGGGGAATACTAGAGCTGTGAGTCAGGTTTAGGTGGGTGGGTGGGGGAACATCTTCACAGAGGCAAAGAGGAAGGGGAATAGGCTGCAGATTTTGCAGAGGAGAATCCAGGAAGGGGAAGATTTGAAATGTAAATAAATAAATAAATAAAAACAATTAAAAATAAAAAAGACAGTAACCTACAACTGGCCAATGCACAGAAAATGAGAGCTTGGGAACATTCAGCATTAGGAATGCATTTATTGCAGGTAAAAAAAAAAAAAAAAAAAAAAAAAAAA
>LR749989.1:411342-426976 GCA_902729485.2 Mus minutoides | reverse complement strand
TTCTAGGTTGTGTCAGCTGTTGCCCGAGAACGCCTGGTGTAGTCACGCGAGAGCACCTGGGGTAGTCTCGCGAGAGCCACAGGGCAGCTCGTTGATTGGCCAGGACAGGGCCTAAGTAGCTGCTTCCGGGGAGGCTCTGGGCCGGCATTTTGCCATTCGTGATGCACCATTAGCCACGTCAAGTTCCTGAGTAAACTGTTCTGAGGAGAAATCTGGTTGTCGTGAGTCTTATTCCTGCTGGACGGGGTAGGCGCGCGACAATTAATGAAATGAATTTTAAAGAGCTCTAGCTTTGGGAAGTTTTAATTTTTCTTAATGCAAATTTACTTAATCATATAGAAGACACATTTTATTGCAATGCAGAAAAAAAAAGAAACTCAGCAAATATGTTTGCTTTCAAGTATAATGCACATTGTAATTACTAAATGAGCAGTTTCTTACAAAGGGATATATATCTTTTATCAGCTTGCCACTTCTCTTATAAAATTCTCAATTTGTAACCCTAAAAGATTTAACTAAGCCAATACATAGCTGTTGAAGCAATGTCAAAACCATTAGAATATTTTGTAGTTAAAAGTTTACCCAACTCTGTACTTCATCCAGGGGGGAACTGAAGGAGCACAGATAAACTCAGTGTACAAAAAGGATTCATGAATTTAGACTCAGCCCAATCCCAGAAGCTCACTTTGAGCAACAATATACTACTCTTAAGTGTCTCATCTGCCAATTCCCACAAGAACCCCCTGGGAAAAGCTAGCCATACCAGTCAGGGAACTAAGTAGACAATCTTAACTCTCCCCCTTCAGTTCCAGTCCCCAAGTATTATCCCCAGCTTTGTAGTGGAATATCATCTCCAGCCTTCCCAGGGGATCACGCAGATTTTCTAACTGGCTTCCTCTACCACCTACCCCTTTGTTTTGGCAACTAATTCCCATAGACACTCCCTGGGAACCCACTGGCCATACCAACCAGAAAATAAGGTAGGCGATTTTTCCTCTACCTTTTCTCCTCCAATTCTAAATCATATTCTTAACCTCAGCTTTGTTGCAGACCACCTCCTGTGACCTCTCTTTCTCTCCACCCTGATGCACAGGAGTCTGTGCAGATTCTAAAAGCACACCCAGCTTTTCTCCAGCCTGTGATTCTATCAGCCATGCCCTTCTAGCCATTCCCTAATGTCACAACTCCTAGGAATCTTGAAACACTTTCTACTTAGGCCCCCAGTGGCCACAGCTGGCATGATCTCAGAAGCATTACTTACCAGGCAAACCACAGCCATCCCATTCTCTTAAGAACAAGAGAGAGCAAATTGTATCTTGGGTATTTTAGGTTTCTGGGCTAATATCCATTTATCAGTGAGCGCATATCCAATGACTTCTTTTGTGATTGGGTTACCTCACTCAGGATGATATGCTCCAGATACATCCATTTGCCCAAGAATTTCATAAATTCACTGTTTTTAATAGCTGAGTAGTACTCCAATATGTAAATGTACCACATTTTCTGTATCCATTCCTCTGTTGAAGGACATATGGGTTCTTTCCAACTTCTAGCTATTATAAATAAGGCTGCTATGAACATAGTAGAGCATGTGTCATTATTACCAGTTGAAACATCTTCTGGGTATATGCCCAGGAGAGGTATTGCTGGATCTTCCAGTAGTACTAGGCCCAATTTTCTGAGGAACCACCAGGCTGATTTCCAGAGTGGTTGTACCAACTTGCAATCCCACCAACAATGAAGGAGTGTTCCTCTTTCTCCACATCCTTGTCAGCATCTGCTGTCACCTGAATTTTTGATCTTAGCCATTCTGACTGAAGTGAGGTGGAATCTCAGGGTTATTTTGATTTACATTTCCCTGATGATTAAGGATGTTGAACATTTTTCCAAGTTCTTCTCAGCCCTTTGGTATTCCTTACTTGATAATTCTTTGTTTAGCTCTGTACCCCATTTTTAATGGGGTTATTTGAATTTCTGGAGTCCAGCTTCTTAAACTCTTTGTGTATATTTGATATTAGTCCCCTATCAGATTTAGGATTGGTAAAAATTCTTTTCCAGTCTGTTGGTGGCCTTTTTATCTTATTGACAGTATCTTTTGCCCTACAGAAGCTTTGCAATTTTATGAGGTCCCATTTGTCAATTCTTGATCTTACAGCATAGGCCATTGGTGTTCTATTTAGAAAATTTTCCCCTGTACCCATATTTTTTCCACTGGATGGTTTTTGTAAAACACAAGAAAATCAAGAAGAAGGAAGACCAAAGCATGGATACTTCAATCCTCCTTAGAATAGGAAACAAAATTCCCATGAAAGGAGTTACACAGATAGTTTGGAGCTAAGACAAAAGGATGGATCATCCAAAGACTGCCCCACCTGGGGATCCATCTCATAATCAGCCACCAAACCCAGACATTATTGCATACGCCAGCAAGATTTTGCTGAAAGGACCCTGATATAGCTGTCTCCTGTGAGGCTTTGCCAGTGCCTGGCAAATACAGAAGTGGATGCTCACAATCATCTCTATGATGGAACACAGGGCCCCAAATGGAGGAGCTAGAGAAAGTACCCAAGTTGCCGAAGGTGTCTGCAACCCTATAGGTGGAACAACAATATGAACTAATCAGTACCCCCAGAGCCTGTGTCTCTAGCTGCATATGTATTAGAAGATGGCCTAGTCGGTCATCATCGGGAAGAGAGGCCCCTAGGTCTTGCAAACTTTACATGCCCCAGTACCCAGGGGAACACCAGGGCCAAGAAGTGGGAGTGAGTAGGTAGGGGAGCAGGGCAGAGGGAGGGTATAGGGGACTTTTAGGATAGCATTTGAAATGCAAATGAAGAAAATATCTAATAAAAAAATTTTTTTTAAAGAACCAGAGAGAGCAACACAGAGGGATGGAACATCTACCTAACAAAGGAAAACCAGATTATCAGCACCTAGATCTTCCCAAACCCAGATGCTCACATAAAAGCACAATGACAGCCAGGACAATGTGTTTCACGGAAACCAGCAACTCCACTACAGTAGGCCCTAAAAATTGCAGTGTAGCTAAAACACACACAAAAAAAGACTTCAAAATAGCTATCATGCATATGCTCAAGGACCTTAAAGAACACATGAATAAATTCATTGATGAAATTTATTTAAAAAGAATAAACAATGTTCAGGACATGAAGGAGGAAATGGAATCAATAAAGAAAACCCAAACTAAGGGAAAACAAGAAATGAAAAATTTACGAAGTCAAATAGGAACCTCAGAGGTAAATCTCACCAACAGAATGTAAGATGGAGAAAAGAATATTAGGCATTGAAAACAAGATAGACTAAATAGGTACCTCCCAAAGAAAATATCAAATTTAAAACAAAACAAAATTCATGCACAAAATATCCAGGAAATATAGGACACTATGAAAGAACCAAATCTAAGAATGATAGGAATAAAGGAAGGAGAAGAAACCCAGTTCAAAAGCACAGAAAATATTTTCAACAAAATATTGTAAAAGAAAAATTTCCAAACTTAAGAAGGTGGTACATATCAAGGTACAAGAAGCATATATAAAACCAAATAGACTGGAACAGAAAAGAAATTCCTTATGACACACAAAAAACAAAACATTAAATGTACAAAGCAATGAAATAATATTAAAAGCTACACAGGGAAAACACCAAATAACATATAAATTCAGAACTATTAGAATAACACCCAACTTTTTAGCGGAGATCCTGAAATCCTGAGGGCTTTAATGTATGTTCTACACACTATAAGAGAATGTAGATGCCAGCCCAGACTACTATACCCAATTTCAATAACCATATATGGAGAAAGCATTTCATGATAAAACCAAATTTATGCAGTATCTATTTACAAACCCAGCTCTACAAATGGTTCTAAAAGAAAAACTTCAACCTGAATACATTAACTATGCCCAAGAAAATACAAGAAATAAATAATATTAGATCCATGAATTAAAAGGTGAGGGTAAAGGACCTTACACTACAATAACAAAACAACAGGAATCAACAAACACTGCACATTGATAACTCTCAACATCAATGGTCTCAATTCCTCAATAAAAAGACAGAATAACAAAATGGATGGAAAAACAGGATCTATCCTTTTGCTGCAGCCAAGAAACACACCTTAACATAAAGGATAGATATCATATCAGGGTAAAGGACACAAAAGATATTCCAAGTAAACAAACACAAAATGCAAATCAGTATAGCTATTTAGTATTTAATATAATAAATTTCAACCCAAACCTAATCAGAAAAGAATACTCATCAAAGGAAAAATTCATCAAGAGGATATTGTCATTCGCAACAGTGAATTGTACCAAACTCAAGGTTACCCAAATTCACAGAAGAAACATGATTACAGATAAAATCACATATTGATCCTCACACTCTAAGAGCTGGTGCCTTCAATATCCCACTTTTGTCATCAAACAGGTCATCCAGACAAAAACTAAACAGAGAAATGCTGGAGCTAACAGATATCATAAACCAAATTGGTCTAGCAGATATTTACAGAGCATTTCACCCAAACACACAAAAAAAGTACCTTTATCTCATCTGCTTATGGAATTTCCTCCAAAACTGACCACATACTACAATACAGAGAAATTTCAATAGACACAAGAAAATTAAAATAATACCCTGGATTCTATCTGACAACTGGATGGGGATACTCAAAAACCTCCCTGGGAAGGAAAAATAGGATACTTTGTGTAGTAGACTGGATAGAAGTGGGTTAAGACAGGAATAGGAAGGTTCAGATGTGTGTGGAGGTAGAGGGAGAAAGTGGGGAGATGCAGCTGAAATGGAAGCACAATACCTATTACCCTGGGCAAAACTCATCTCCAAATGGTACAAAGACCTCAATATAATACCAGATACACTGAATCATATAGAAGGGGAAAATGAAGAATATACTTGAGCTCATTGGAACAGGAAAAGATGTTCTGATCAGAACATCATTAGCACATGTACTAAGATCAACAAGTTAAAAAATGGGACCTCATGAAACTGACCAGCTTCTGCATAACAAAGGGAACTATCATTCAGACAAAATGGCAGCCTACAAGTTGGTAAAAGATTTTTATCAACTACACATCTGATAGAAGGCTAATATCTTAAATATATATAAAGAACACAAAAATACTAGATATCAAGAAAGCAAATAACCTGATTAAAAACTGGGGTTTAGCTGTAACAGAGAATTCTCAAAAGAAGAAACTCAAATGATTGAGAAACACTTAAAGAAATGTTAAATACCTTTAGTGATCAGGGAAATAAAAATCAGATCTGCTTTAGGATTTCATCTTACATCAGTCAGAATGGCCAAGATCCATAAGTCATCCATTGATGGTGGGAGTGCAAGCTTATACAACCCCTATGGAAATCAGTGTGGAGGTTCCTCAGAAACATGAGAATCTATCTACCTCAAGAGCCAGCTAGGGCATGTAGCCAAAGGATGCATCCTGCTAGAGAGACACTAATATTGTGTTCATTGCTGCTCTATTCGTAATAGCCAGAAATTGAAAACAGCCTAGGCCTAGATGGCTATCAACAGATAAATGGATTAAAAGGAGTTACATTTACACAATGGTACATTACTCTGTAGTTTAAACACAATTAACTTATATAATTCACAGGAAACTTGATAGAACTAGAAAAAAATCATCTTGAGTAACATACACAGACCCAGAAAGACAGTTATGAGGATGTTAGCTGTTAAGTCTTTGATAAGCAATCAACAATCCATATAAGCACAGATGTTATGTATAGAGCAAGAGACTTGTTGGAATGATTGGATTTCCCTAGGAAGGGGAATTAGAATGGATAGTTATGATGGACAAGGGAATTTGTGGTTACCAATAAATATATAATTGGACTGAAAAGACACTCTACCAGATGGAACCCATCGAATACTGCTCAGGTAGCCAAGAATCTGAGACCAGATATGCCAGGAAACTAGAGAAAAACCAAATACTGTGAAAGGAAAGTCATAAAATGACTTCTAATGACATTCTGCTCTACTCATAGATTAGTGTCCTGCTCATCCATCACAGATAAGCTTCCTCCCGCAGTAGGCTAGAGTAAGGACAGAGAAACACAGCTGTTCAATATGCAGACACAGAGACCCTGGAACACTCCATTTTAAATAGGATGTCTCTATCAGATACATCACCAGAAGGATCAGGAAACCCTGAAGAAGGTGTGTGTGTGTGTGTGTGTGTGTGTGTGTGTGTGTGTGTTTTAATCCTGGCCAGGTACACTGGCACAAAGCTATATAACAGCTATCTGAGATGCAGAGATAGGACAGTTAAAAGTCTGAAGTCCTTCTGGGACAGGCCCTGTTACGGGTCTTCAACTTCAGCCAGGAGGCAGGTCTGAAGGCCAGACCTCTGTGCACCCTCCCAGCAAGAGGAGAGCTTGCCTGAAGAGAATACTCTGAGACTCAGAAGAGAGCTGGACTCCCAGGACAGATGACAGAGGCCATCAGAATTACAGGAGGAACAAGCTCCTGCCAAAGACAATTATAACAACTAACTCCAGAGATTACCAAATGGTAAAAGGTAAATGTAAGAATCTTACCAACAGAAACCAGAAACCAAGACCTCTCACCATCATCAGAACACAGCACTCCCACCTCAGCCAGTCCTGGATACCTCAACACACCCGAAAAGCAAGATTCAGATTCAAAATCATATTTCATGATGCTGGTAGAGGACCTTAAGAAGGGCTTTAACTCACTTAAAGAAATACAGGACAACACTGCTAAACAGGTAGAAGACCTTAAAGAATCACAGGAAAACACTGCAAAAGAAGTAGAAGTCCTTAAAGAGGAAACACAAAAATCCCTTAAAGAATTACAGGAAAACACAACCAAACAGATGATGGAATAGAACAAAAACATCCAAGACCTATAAAAGGAAGTAGAAGCAATAAAGATAACCCAAAGAGAGATGACTCTGGAGATAGAAACCCTAGGAAAGAAATCAGGGACCATAGATGTGAGCATCAGCAACAGAATACAGGATGGAAGAGAGAATCTCAGAAGATTCCATAGAGAACATGGGCACAACAATGAAAGAAAATGCCAAATGCAAAACGATTCTAACTCAAAACATCCAGGAAATTCAGGACAAAATGAGAAGACCAAACCTACAAATATTAGGGGTAGATGAGAATGAAGATTTTCAACTTAAAGGGCCAACAAATATCTTCAACAAAATTATAGAAGAAAACTTCCCAGACCTAAAGAGAGAGATGCCCATGAATATACAAGAAGCCTACAGAACTCCAAATAGACTGGACCAGAAAAGAAATTCCTCCCGACACATAATAATCAGAACAATAAATGCACTAAATAAAGACAGAATATTAAAAGCAGTAAGGGAAAAAGGTCAAGTAACATATAAAGGCAGGCCTATTAGAATGACACCAGACTTCTCACCAGAGACTATGAAATCCAGAAGATCCTGGGCAGATGTTATATAGACCCTAAGAGAACACAAATGCTAGCCCAGGCTGCTATACCCAGCAAAACTCTCAATGACCATAGATGGAGAAACCAAAGTATTCCATGACAAAACCAAATTCACACAATATCTTTCCACAAATCCAGCCCTTCAAAGGATAATAACAGGAAAACACCAACACAAGGACAGAAACTACACCCTAGAAAAAGCAAGAAAGTAATCCTTCAACAAACCTAAAAGAAGACAGCCACAACAGAATCCCAACTTTAACAACAAAAATAACAGGAAGCAACAATTATTTTTCTTTAATTTCTCTTAACATCAATGGACTCAATTCCCCAATAAAAAGACATAGACTAATAGACTGGCTACACAAACAGGACCCAAGATTTTGCTGCTTACAGGAAACCTACCTCAGGGAAAAAGATAGACACAAAATGAACTGGATTCTCCCGGAGGGGAACTGGGGCTAGGAGAGACCAGATGGGAGAGAAATAAAGACGCTAAGTTGATTCTCTGATCAAAGCATCCCTGACTTTACTTAGGAATCTTTTTGAGTTATAGGAGGGTAGGCCCCGCACACAGTCAGTTCTGCACAGGTGCCTGGGTTCAGTCAGTGGATGCCAGGATGCAGCCAGAAATCTCATGCAATGTGGAATGTCTCAGCTGGAAGCAGGATCTGGGCAAGGTAAAGTCTTGGGCACTGAGAAATGCCTAGGCAGGAAGCTGGATGTGGGTGAGGCACTGCAGACATGTAACAGGATTCCAGAAAAGCACTGGTGCAATTAGCACAACAAAAGAAGCCAGCCTAGCTGCAAAGCAAAGTCATAGGTGGCCTGCATTCAGAGGCAGCTGGTCAGCTCTCAGCCTGAAGCAGCTGAGGGAGGGGGCTACAACTCCCTCAGAGTAAAGGCTGGAAAACAATGGAATAGAATTGAAGACCCAGAAATGAATCCACACACCTATGGTCACTTAATCTTTGTCAAGGGAGCTACAACCATCCAGTGAAAAAAAGACAGCATTTTCAACAAATAATGCTGGCACAACTGGCTGTTATCACTTAAAAGAAAGTGAATTGACCCATTCTTATCTCCTTGTACAAAGCTCAAGTCTAAGTGGATCAAAGAACCCCACATAAAACCAGAGACACTATGCCAAGCTTGGTGGTGCAAGCCTTTAATCCCAACACTCAGGAGGCAGAGGCAGGCAGATTTCTGAGTTCGAGGCCAGCCTGGTTTACAAAATGAGTTCCAGGACAGCCAGGGCTATACAGAGAAACCCTGTCTCAACAAAAAAAAAAAAAAAAAACCAGAGACAGTGAAATTTATAGAGGAGAAAGTGGGGAAAACCCTCGAAGATATGGGCACAGGGGAAAAATTCCTAAACAGAATAGCAATGGCTTGTACTGTAAGATCAAAAATTGACAAATGGGACCTCATAAAATTGCAAAGCTTCTGTAAGGCAAAAGACACTCTCAAGAAGACAAAAAGGCCACCAACAGATTGGAAAAGGATTTTTACAAATCCTAAATCTGATAGGGGACTAATATCCAATATATACAAAGAGCTCAAGAAGCTGGACTCCAGAAATTCAAATAACCCCATTAAAAATGGGGTACAGAGCTAAACAAAGAATTCTCAACTGAGGAATACCAAATGGCTGAGAAGCTCCTGAAAAAAATGTTCAACATCCTTAGTCATCAGGGAAATGCAAATCAACACAACCATGAGGTTCCACTTCACTCCAGTCAGAATGACTAAGATCAAAAATTCAGCTGACAGCAGATGCTGGGGATGATATGGTGAAAGAGGAACACTCCTCCATTGTTTATAGGATTGCAAGCTGGTACAACCACTCTGGAAATCAGTCTGGATGTTCCTCAGAAAATTGGGCATAGTACTACTGGAAAGTCCAGCAAAACCTCTCCTGGGCACCCAGAAGGTGTTTCAACTGGTAATAAGAACACATGCTCCACTATGTTCTTAGCAGCCTTATTTATAATAGCCAGAAGCTGGAAAGAACTCACATGTCCCTTAACAGAGGAATGGGTACAGAAAATGTGGTACATTTATACAATGGAGTACTACTCAGCTACTAAAAACAATGAATTTATGAAATTCTTGGGCAAATGGATGTATCTGGAGGATATCATCCTTAGTGAGGTAACCCAATCACAAAAGAAGTCACTTGATATGCACTCACTGATAAGCGGATATTAGCCCAGAAACTTAGATACAATTTGCAAAACACAAGAAAAACAAGAAGAACAAAGACCAAAGTGTGGATACTTCATTCTTTCTTAAAATAGAGAAAAAACACCCATAAAAGGAGTTACAGAGACAAAGTTTGGAGCTAAGACGAAAGGATGGACCATCCAGAGAATACCCCACCTAGGGATCCATCCCATAATCAGCCACCAAACCCAGACACTATTGCATAGGCCAGCAAGGTTTTGCTGAAAGGACCCTGATATAGCTATCTCGATGAGGCTATGCAAGTGCATGGCAAAAACAGAAAGGGATACTCATAGTCATCTATAGGATGGAATTCAGGGCCCCAATGGAGGAGCTAGAGAAAAGTACCCAAGGAGCTGAAGGTGTCTGCAACCCTGTAGGTGAAACATTATGAACTAATCAGTACCCCCAGAGTTCATGTCTCTAGCGGCATATGTAGCAGAAGATGGCCTAGTCGGCCATCATTGGGAAGAGAGGTGTCTTAGTCCTGCAAACTTTATATGCCCAGTACAGGGGAATCCCAGGGCCAAGAAGTGGGAGCAAGCGGGTAGGGGAGCAGGGCAGGGGTGGGGGGTATAGGGAACTTTCGGAATAGCATTTGAAATATATATAAAGAAAATATCTAATAAAAAAAGAGTCTGAGGTCAGCCTGGGAAGCCTAGAGACACTGTTATAGCATAAAAATAATTTTAAGACCTGGAAATGCCCTTCTAATAGGGTGCTTACCTAAAAAACAGACCCTATGTTCAATTCTAAATCAGAACCACACATCCACAAAACTCCATAATCTTTACAATAAAAGAAATATTTGTTGATAATTTTAAATGAAAATATGAGGCTACCTATAAATCAAAAATCTTATATATGATGTCTTTATAATGACACTTTTTATATTTAATAAATAATTTTATATTTTAAATTAAACTATAATAGTTTTATGATATTTGGATCACAACTATTATTTCGTCTTATTAACACTACTACCAGTATAGAGACATTTATAAAAGTATGTAACATCTATTGCTTTCTGCTCCATGTAACATAGCTGCCCACTAACCTCAAGTAACCCATGCCATCAAAAGTAAACTTTTCACTTTTATCAACAGGGATCTACAATATTTCTATCTACAATAAAGATAAACTTTAATGCTCATCCTCTCCTCGGCTCTGCTTGTCATGCTAGGGATCAAGGCCAGGGTCTTGTACATGCTAGGCAAATATTCTCCCACTGAGCAATACCCCGAACAATTACCTTTTAGATGTTTTTTACTCACTTGGCAAGTTAAATCTGTCTTTTTCAACACCATTCTCTATCCTGACCAGAAATATATAGCTTTAATTGTAAGCTCACAAAACATGGAAAGGTGAAATTCTGAAAAAGATAACAAATTGGCTGGAGAGATAGCTTAGTAGTTACCAATGTTTGTTGCTCATGCAGAGGACCAGAATTTGGTACTCACAATTACCTATAACCCATTCCTTAGGGGGTCCAAATGACCATCTGGCCTCTATACATGCAAAAATACACACACAGAAATTCCACATGCATACACATGATAAAAAAAATAACTCTTAAGAAAATAATGTTATGTCTCTGCACACAAATCCCACCAGGAGAGAGCTGGTCTCCCAGGAGAGCTCTCACTCCTAAGCTCAGAAGTAAGATCACCACTTTCACTCCAATAACTGTCCCACGTGGGGCCCATCAGGAGGGCACAAGGCACAGAATCAGCAGATCAGCTGAGGACAAGATCATTGCAGTCTCCATTTTCACCAGGAATCCCTCCATAAACAAAGCCCTCCCAGGAGAGAGCTGGTTTCCTCAGGAGTGCTGACACACCTACCATCACAAGTGCACAGGCAAACTGAAGGGACAAGCTCCAGTCAGAGACAGCAAGACCAACTAACACCAGAGATAACCAGATGATGGGAGACAAGCTCAAGAACCTAACCAACAAGAACCAAGGCTTCTTGGCATCATCAGAACCCAGTTCTCCCACCAGAGAAAGTCCTGGATACCCCAACACACTGAAAAAGCAAGATTTGAATTTAAAATCACATCTCATAATGATGATAGAGCACATTAAGAAGGATATAAATAAGCCCCTTAAAGAAATACAGAACACAGGTAAACAGAGAGAATCCCTTAAAGAAAAAAATACAAAAATTCCTTAAAGAAGTACTGGAAACCACAACCAAACAGGAATTGAAAAAAAAAAAAAAAAAAAAAAAAAAAAAAAAAAAAAAAAAAAAAAAAAAAAAAAAAAAAAAAAAAAAAAAAAAAAAAAAAAAAAAAAAAAAAAAAAAAAAAAAAAAAAAAAAAAAAAAAAAAAAAAAAAAAAAAAAAAAAAAAAAAAAAAAAAAAAAAAACCTACCAAGGATCTGAAAATGGAAATATAAACAATAAAGAAATCACAAACTCTCGGATAAAAAACCTAGGAAAAATATCAGGAGTCATAGATGCAAGCATCACCAACAGAATACAAGAGATAGAAGAGAGAACCTCAGGTGCAGAAGATATCATAGAAAACATTGACACACAGTCAAAGAAAATGCAAAATTCAAAATGTTCTAACCCAACACATGCAAGCAATCTAGGAAACAACAAGAAGACCAAGCCTAAAAATAATAGGTATAGAAGAGAATAAAAAGTCATAGAGTAAAGGGCCAGTAAATATTTTCAACAAAATTATAGAAGAAAACTTCCCTAACTGTAAGGAAGAGATGCCCATAAACTTTTAAGAAGCCTACAAAACTCCAAATAGATTGGAACAGAAAAGAAATTCCTCCTGTCACATAATAATCAAAACACCAAGTATACAACAAAAAGAAAGAATATTAATAGCAGTAAGGGAAAAAGGTCAAGTAGCATATAAACACAGACCTACCAGAATTACATTAGACTTCTCACCAGAAACTGGAAAAGCCAGAAGATTCTGAGCAGATATCATACAGAGCCTAAGGGAACCCAAATGCCAGCCCAGGCTACTATACCTAGCAAAACTCACTATTACCATAGAGGGAAAAAACAAAATATTTCATGACAAAAACAAATTTACACAATACCTTTTCACAAATCCAGACCTATAAAGGATAATAAAGGGAAAACCCCAACACAAGGAAAGAAACTATACTCTATAGAATGCAAAAAATAATAATCTTTTAACAAACCAAAAAAAAAAAAAAAGATAGCCACATAAACATAATTTCACCCCTAACAACAAAAATAACAGGAAGCAACAATCACTATACCTTAATCTCTCTTAACATCAATGGACTCAATTCCCCAATAAAAAGACATAGACCAACAGACTGGATATGGAAACAGAACCCAACATTTTGCTGCATACAGGAAATGCACCTCAGTGTCAAAGGCAGATACTACCTCAAAGTAAAGGACTAAAAAGCAATTTTCCAAGCAAATGGTCTCAAGAAACAAGCTGGAGTAGCCATCCTAATATCGAATAAAATCGAATAAAATCGAATGTCAACCAAAAGTTATCAAAAAAGATAAGGAAGGACATGTCATACTCATAAAAGGAAAAATCTACCAGAAATAACTCTCATTCCTGAACATCTATGCTCCAAATGCAAGTGCACCCATATTCATAAAAGAAACTTTACTAAAGCTCAAAGCACACATTGCACCTCAAACAATAATAGTGTGAGACTTCAACACCCCACTCTCATCTATGGACAGATCTTCTTCTCAGCATCTCATAGTTCCTACTCCAAAACTGACCATATAATCGGTCACAAAACAGGCCTCAGCAGATTCAAGAAGATTGCAATAATCCCATGTGCCCTATCAGATCACCATGGAATACGGCTTTAATAATAACAAAAACAATAGAAAACCCACATATACATGGATTCTGAACAATGCTCTACTCAATGATAACTTAGTCAAGGAAGAAATAAAGAGAGAAATTAAAGACGTTTTAGAATTCAATGAAAACGAAAGCACAACATACCCAAGCTGATGGGACAAAATGAAAGCAGTGCTAAGAAGAAAAATGTATAGCTATATATGCCTCCAAAATGAAACTGGAGAAAGCATATACTAGCAGCATGACAGCACACCTGAAAGCTCTAGAACAACAAAGAAGCAAATACACCCAAGAGGAGTAGACAGCAGGAAATAATCAAACTCAGGGTTGAAATCAACCACGTAGAAACAAAATGAACTATACAATGAGCCAACCAAACCAGGAACTGATTCGTTGAGAAAATCAACAAGATAGATAAACCCTTAGCCAGACTAACCAGAGGGCACAGAGACAGTATCCAAATTAACAAAATCAAAAATGAAAAGAGAAACATCACAACAGAATCAAAAAAATAAAAAAATAAAAAAAATCAGATCCTATAACAAAAGCTTATTCTCAACAAAATGGGAAAACCTGGATAAAATGGACAATTTTCTGGACAGAAACCAAGTATCAAAGTTAAATCAGGATCAGATAAACCATCGAAACAGTCCCATAACCCCTAAAGAAATAAATGTCAATAGTCTCCCAACCAATAAAAGTGCAGGACCAGCTAAGTTTAGTGCAGAATTCTATCAGACCTTCAAAGAAGACCTAATACCAATACTCTTCGAATTATTCCACAAAATAGAAACAAAAGGAACACTACCCAACTCATTCAATGAAGCCACAATTATGCTTATACCTAAACCACAGGAAGACCCAACAAAAAAAGGGTACTTCAGACCAGTTTCCCTTATGAATATTGCTGCAAAAATATTCAATAAAATTCTCCCAATCAGAATCAAAGAACACATCAAAACAATCAACCACCATTATCAAGCATGCTTCATCCCAGGAATGCAGGGATAGTTCAATCCACTGAAATCCATCAACATAATGCACTATATAAACAAACTCAAAGGGAAAAAAAAAAACACATGGTCATCTCATTACATGCTGAGAAAGCATTTAACAAAATTCAACATCCCTTCATGATAAAATTCTTGGAAAGGTCAGAAATTGAAGGCCCATGCCTAAACATAGTAAAAGCAATATACAGCAAACCAGTAGCCAACATCAATCTAAATGGAGAGAAACTTGAAGCAATCCCACTAAAATCAGGGACTAGACAAGGCTGCCCACTCTCTCCCTACCTGTTCAATATAGTACTCAAGTTCCTAGCCAGAGCAATTAGACAACAAAAGGAGGTCAAAGGGATACAAATGGGAAAGGAAGAGGTCAAAATATCACCATTTACAGATGATACTATACTTAAGTGACCCCAGAAATTTCACCAGAGGACTCCTATACCTTATGAACATTTTCAGCAAAGTGGATGGATATAAAATTAACTCAAACAAATCATAAGCCTTCATATACTCAAAGGGTAAACAGGCTAAGAAAGAAATAGGGAAACGACACACTTCACAATAGTCACAAATAATATAAAATACCTTGGTGTGACTCTAACCAAGCAAGTGAAAGATCTGAATGACAAGAACTTCAAGTTTCTAAAGAAAGAAATTGAAGAAGATCTCAGAAGATGGAAAGACCTTCCATGCTCATGGATTGTCAGGATTAATATAATAAAAATGGCCATCTTGCAGAAAGCAATCTACAGATTCAATGCAATCCCCATCAAAATTCCAATACAATTTGTCATAGAGTTAGAAAGAGCAATTTGCAAATTCATCTGAAATAACAAAAATAAAAAAAAAATAAAATAGGATATTGAAAACTATTTTTAACAATAAAAGAACTTTTAGTGGAATCAACATCCCTGCCCTCAAGCTGTATTACAGAGCAATAGTGATAAAATAGAGACTGCATGGTATTGTTACAGAGACAGGCAGGAAGATTAATGGAACAGAATTGAAAACCCAGAAATGAACCCACACACCTAGGGTCACTTGATCTTTGACAAAGGAGCTAAAACCATCCAGTG
>LR749989.1:382504-406977 GCA_902729485.2 Mus minutoides | reverse complement strand
AATTCTGATAGGCCTGCCCTTATATGTTACTTGACCTTTTTCCCTTGCTGCCTTTAATATTCTGTCTTTATTTAGTGCGTTTGTTGTTCTGATTATTATGTGTCGGGAGGAATTTCTTTTCTGATCCAGCCTATTTGGAGTTCTATAGGCTTCTTGTATGTTTATGGGCATCTCATTCTTTAGGTATGGAAAGTTTTCTTCTATTATTTTGTTGAAGATATTTGCTGGCCCTTTAGTTTGATAGTCTTCCTTCTCATCTACTCCTATTATCCTTAAGTTTGGTCTTCTCGTTGTGTCCTCGATATCCTGGATATTTTGTGTTAGGATCTTTTTGCATTTAGCATTTTCTTTGATTGTCTTGTCTATGCTCCCTATAGAATCTTCTCTGCCTGAGATTCTCTCTTCTATCTCTTGTATTCTGTTGCTGATGTTCATATCTATGGTTCCTGATTTTTTCCCTATGATTTCTATCTTCAGGGTTATTTCCTTTTGGTTTTTCTTAATTGTTTCTACTTCCATTTTTAGGTCCTGGATGGTTTTTTTCCATTCCATCACCTGTTTGGTATTGTTTTCCTGTAACTCTCTAAGTATTTCCTCTTTAAATGCTTTTAGTTGTTTATCTGTATTTTCCTGTAACTCTCTAAGTTTTTCCTCTTAAAATGCTTCTAGTTGTTTATCTGTGTTTTCCTGTATTTCCTTCTTATTGTCTTCCATCATCATCATGACCAGTGAGTTTATATCCATGTCCTGCTTTTCTGGTGTGCTGTTGAAACTAGGACTTGATGTGGTGGGTGAGTTTGGGTCTGGTGATGCCAAGTACCCTTGGATTCTGTTGCTTCTGTTCTCTGCACTGCACTCAAGCTTAACTCTGATGCGATCTTAAAGTCCTGGGTGTATGAAGCGCAGGATAGGCCCTAGCTGTGTCCGCTGGGCTCAGAGGAAATATGGCGGGGTGGGGGTGCTCTGGCTGGGAGAGGCCCAGCCTCTGGTGGGGCAGAGTTCTCGAATCCAGCCCCTTTGGGCAACTGCTGACCCACTGCTCCCAACACTACCTCTGCACTGCACTTACGCTTAAATCTGCTGCGATCTTAAAGTCCTGGGGTGTGTGAAGCGTCTACATTTCAAATTCTATCCCGAAAGTCCTCTATACCCTCCCCCATCCCCCGCCCTGCTCCTCTACCCAACCACTCCCACATCTTGGCCATGGGGTTCCCTTGTACTGGGGAATATAAAGTTTGCATGACCAAGGGTCCTTTCTTTCCAAATAATGGCCAACTAGGCCATCTTCTGCTACATATGCAGCTAGAGACAGGAGCTCTGGGGGTACTGGTTAGTTCATATAGTTCTTCCACCTATAGGGTTGGAGACCCCTTCAGCTGGAAGGACAGTTATTATCTGCATTTTATAAATGAGGAACAGAATAACATGGCATTTGTTAATTGCACAGGATCACAAAGCCAATAGATGACAACCCTGGAGTTCTAATCCCACCAGTCTAGCTTTTTTGTTTATGTTTAATTAGTATATCATTAGCTGCAATTGAGCAAATTAAACTTTCTTATCTGTTCTTAATTTGTTTCTTTCAATATTTTAATTTGGTTTATACTTCTAATACATTTGATTTGTAAGCATTCTACTTATTGAATTCTTTCTTAATCACTTTGTCATTATAAATCTAATAAATTGAATACTAGATTTTCATTTAGTTGCTACATTTATTTAAATATTACATTTTAAATAGAAGTGATTATTCTCAACTAAGCATAAAGAAACCATTCATGTCATGTGTTTTGTTCCATTTCTTATTTTTAGAAGATCATGTCATCTGATTGTGGGAGTTTGAGGAAGTTACGAATTATCGTGTTATGTAGGTTAAGACTTTTGAATCAATACTTAGTCAATATTCAGAGAACTGTAAGTAGAAGGGTGCAAAGACGCTAGGCAACAAAACTGCTCACCATCATTTCCAGCAGATAAGTAGCCAGGACCCCATGGCCAATACCATCAGATAAACAGCAAACCAACAAAAATGAGAGTTTGAGTTCTGATCCAAAGAAGCCTAGTAAACCAGAAGACCATAACCTATCATAACTGAACAATATTATCCCCCTCACCCCCACCAGCCTCACTGAAAAAGAGGAAACTATCTAATAGACATGGGATGAGAGGGAAAGTTTTGTTTCTTAAGGGTAAAGATTTTAGCTCTATCTGCTGAGAAGAATGTGGAACTGGGCAGCTCACTGTAGACCTGTCATAATTCATCCTTCATGATCCAACATCTTCTCTACTGAGAGTTAGAAGAATCTCTGTGTTTGGTCAGGAGGAGAGAGCTGTTAGTCACTGGAGATGACTGTGGGACGCCCTCTAGAAAAGGCCTCATTGAGTTCTCAGGGAAGCCAGCTGCTTGGAAAACTCTGGACAGATGCAAGAAAGCTTATTACAGCTAATCACATTTTCTCAGCCTCTGATCATGGATCCCATGGGCCAACAAGAAGACAGAGGGAATTCAAGGGAAGCTGGCTATAAAATAAATAGAGATTTCACATGTAATTCGAGCAGCCACCTAGAATTGCATGACTTGGCTCCTCTTAGTGTGAGGATGCCATGTGTGGGAAGATACTGGCATAGAGAAGTGCTAGGCCCAAGCATACCATCATCACAGTAGATTACGAGAGGCCATTGTTCCTGGACAGGAAGCTCGCCATGTTAATGAGATAGTATTTCATGGGGTACTGGGGAAACACTTAGGAAAATGAAAGAGCCACCACAACCGAGAGGGATGAGGACCAAAACAGAGGAGAGTGTTGAGACAAGACAGGGAAAGGAGGCACTGTGAGGAACAAGGGAGGATATAGTCAGGAGCAATGGCACAGCAATGGCAGGAAGAATTCAAACAAACGTTCCCTGATGGGAGAGAGATGGACAGATGGACAGGCCTGGATGCAACCTCAGAACTGGCCTCAACAACTGGAAGCTTTAGGTGAGTTGCTCTAAGGAAAGGGATCTAATGAAAAGACAGTGGTTAATGTTCCCTCATCTCAACCATCTCAACCATGTGAATCCTGAAGCCAAGCTTACTCAAAACAAATGTCAATCAATACTAACAAAGTTTCAGTGTCTAGTTTCACACATCTCTTTAAAGACACACACACACACACACACACACACAGAGAGAGAGAGAGAGAGAGAGAGAGAGAGTCAGTCAGACAGACAGACAGACAGACAGACAGACAGACAGACAGATCTATACCTTTTATTTTGGACTGGCCAAATTATACCTTGGGAAGATGTTAAGGATTCCTCCCAATAGATGGGTCTTCCCTACCAAAACGGATCCAGAGAGCAAGAGTGGAGTGGAAACTCCTTCAACATCAAGATCTGTATGGTATACTGATTGGTTAATCTGTGTGGTGCATTCCTAGAGCATCATGTGATTGCTGAGAGCCTGGAGGACCATAGCAAAATAGATTAAGTTAGAACCCTTTTAATGTTTTCATTCTTCTTCTTTGGGTTGCTTGTTTGTAGCCACTATGTATTAATTGCTTTTTCATCCTTACATCTCTCAATCCCAGAGACATTGCTACATACACTGCAAAGTTAAAACACCCCACAATGACCTAGCCCCCAGCTCCTGCATTCATTCTCAGGTAGAATTCAGACAAACAAGCACAATCCAAAGCATACACACAATTCTGTAGGAGTCCATAGTTTACACGTTTGTGTTCTCTTGAAGAGATTTTATCTTTGAGATTTCTATTTGCTGCGGGAGGGTAAGGGAAAATTTCTGGATAACATGTGAAATGTAAATGAAGAAAATATCTAATAAAGAGAAAAAAATCATTTTTCTGTAAGTTTACCTTCATCTCTTTTGCAGGAAAGGATCACCAAAGAATGATGACTTCATGTCTCAGATGTTGCTATTCACAGCATTTCATGATAGGTATAGGCCAGTCTTTGGTACAGGGATCCTGTGTTCTGAGAGCTCAAAGCATGTTTTTCTACTGCCTGTCTTGAGTGGTTCCTCTGTGCATTTCTTATTACTGCACTGTGTTTGATTTGTCCCTGTTGCCTTAAATGTGGAAAATTTCTGAGAGGTAATGCAGTATCAGCATATTAAAATGCATTTTAAACTTAAAAGAATCCAGTAATCACTATTATTGCTTAGTCGTACAGATTTAAGACTGGATAAGGTATGTTTGGGAAAGTAGTTTCCAACATGCTTTTACTTAATCCTTTTTTTTTTTTTTTGCAGTTGCTACATTAATAAAACCTACATTTATAAAAAGAGATTGGTTTGACTCCTTATGCATAGGATTAAACAGTTACATCCATATACAATTCTTTTGAACTGCATTCTATTTTTATTTTCTAATTTATATGGGCAGGAATTTCACCACTGTGGAGGCTGCTTCTGACTTCCTCATATCTGTTCTCTTTCTGTAGTCTTGTTTTCAAGGGATTTTGCCCTCAGCTCTGTCCACCATCATACTGACTTTTTTTTTTTTTGCCAACCTTTCACTTTTCATCCATTATAAATTTAGGGGGTATGCAGAGGGGTTTTTGAATGACATCATGACCCAAGGACCTTAAGTTATCCCCAGATCACACTCATTCTTCTCTTGGCAATGCCCAAGAGAGGTATTTTTATAGAACAGCAAGTGGGAATGGAGTCATACTTTTTTATTAATTCCATGCAAAGACTTCTCAGGCCAGTATCTGGGTCTTAGAAATGATAAGTACATGAACTGGGTACGTGGTCACCACACATCAAACATCCCTTCTCTCTCCTTCCTTCCTTCCTTCCTTCCTTCCTTCCTTCCTTCCTTTTTTCATTTTTTTTTTCTTTCCACCCTAAATCCTGTCCCCTCTCTCAGTCTGCCTCTCAAGTTTCTTTTAGACAGGACAAAATTTGGGTCAAAATTTTGTAGGTGGACTGGTGCTCTTATTCCTCCACTGGGGCTACTCCCTGGCTATAGGAGATGGCCTCTTCAGGATCCATGTCTCCAATGTTAGACACCTTAGTTAATGTCACCCACATTGACTCCTGGGAGCACCCTCTATCCCAGGTCTCTGGGATATCCTAGAGATTCCTCCCACTCGCAACCCCCACCCCGGCAGCTGAAGATTTCCATTTTTTTCTTCTGGCCCTCTGAGATTCTCTCCTTTCTCTCCCCACACCTGCTCCTGCCCCCATCACCCCCCCCACACACACACACCCAGTTCCCTCTGCCTCCTATGACTATTTTATTCTCCTTTCTAAGTGAGGTTTGACCATCCTCACTGGGAACTTCCTTCTTGTTTAACTTCTTTGGGTCTATGGGGTATATCATAGTTATCTTATTCTTTGTGGCTAATATCCACTTATCAGTGAGTATATAACATGAATGTCCTTTTGTGTCTAGGTTGCCTCACTCAGGATTATATTCTCTAGTTTCATCCATTTGCCTACAAAATTTATGATGTTTTTATTTTTAGTAGCTGAATAGTGTTCCATTGTGTAAATGAACCACATTCTCTGTACCCATTCTTTGGTTGAGGAACATCTGAGAATTCAAGTGACAGTAAATGCTGGTGAGGATGTGGAAAAGGGTAACATTCCTTCGTTGCTTTTGGAATTGAACATTTGTGCAACCACTCGAGAAATCAATCTGACTGTTTCTCAGAAAACTGGAAAGAGTTCTACTTGAAGACCCAGCTATACCACTCCTGTACATGTACCCAAAAGATATTCTACCATACCACAAGGACACGTGCCCCACTATGTTCATAGCAGCCTTCTTTTTTTTTTCCAATATTTTTTATTAGATATTTTCTTAATTTACATTTCAAATGCCATCCCGAAAGTTCCCTCCCCCCTCCCTCCTCCCTCCACCCTGTTCCCCTGCCCACCCACTCCCACTTCTTGGCCTTGGCGTTCCCCTGTATTGGGGTATATAAAGATTGCAATGCCAAGGGGCCTCTTCTCCCAATGATGGCCGACTAGGCCATCTTCTGCTACATATGCAGCTAGAGACATGAGCTCTGGGGTTTCTGGTTAGTTCATATTGTTGTTCCTCTTCTAGGGTTGCAGACCCCTTCAACTCCTAGGGTTCTATCTCTAGCTTCTCCATTGTGGATGACTGTGAGCATCCACTTCTGTATTAGACAGCTTTATCAGGGTCCCTTAAGTAGACACTTGCTTTCCTATGCAATAGTGTCTGAGTTTAGTGACTGATTATAGGATGGATCCCCTTTGGTGGGGTAGTCTCTGTATGGTCCATCCTTTCATCTTAGCTCTAAACTTTGTCTTTGTAACTCCTTTCATGGGTATTTTGTTTCCTATTCAAAGGAGGAATGTCTTCCTTCTTGATTTAAAGTATCTTTTTTCCCTTGTTCCAGTCAACCCCGCTCGCTCCGTTCGACCCCGCCCGCCCCTTTCAACCCCACTCGCTCCAGCCGGCCCCCGCTCGCTCCAGCCCTGCTTGCTCCAGCTATCCCCCGCTCGCTCCGGCCGACCCCGCCCACTCCGGTTGGTCTCTCCAGTCCAAGGATTCATTTTTATTATTATTCTTTTCTTTTTTTTTGTTTTTGTTTTTGTTTTGTTTTGTTTTTCAAGACAGGGTTTCTCTTTTAGCCCTGGCTGTCCTGGAACTCACTTTGTAGACCAGGCTGGCCTCGAACTCAGAAATCCGCCTGCCTCTGCCTCCCGAGTGCTGGGATTAAAGGCGTGCGCCACATTAATCTTCATAAGTATGCTGTAGCTGACCTCAGACGCACCAGAGGAGGGCATTAGATCTCATTACGGGTGGTTGTAGGCCACCATGTGGTTGCTGGGATTTGAACTCATCACCTTCGGAAGAGCAGTCGGGTGCTCTTACCCGCTGAGCCATCTAACCAGCCCGCCTTATTCATAATAGACAGAAACATCCCCACTTCTTGAAAGTGGGATTGAGTCAGCAGATTGACTAATGACAACTTCAAACAGTGATTCACTCTTTAAATGAGCAGCAGAGTTGCCTTTGAGTTCTTTTAAGGAGTTTCTACCTTTCTGAATCTCAAATTCACTTGTTTATTAAAAGGAACTCCATTTTACCTCCCCCACACCAAAGCTATTGTGTTGATAAAAATAAGATCAAGGACTCACAATAGATAAGTCATGTTCCCTGAGAGACAGTGTTTGCTTCATTCAGAGACTGTGACTCATCTCTTCAACTTCAGCACATCATTCCCTTTACTATGGTTATAAAACCTGAAGTATAGACTCACCATGGATTGTCTTATCCCATTTGTAACACTAAGCAATTGAACTTGTCTGTGAATTATCATGAATCTCTAGCTTTCCTACCCCCAATGGTGACTGTGCCATGATCACCTGAGAAACTAAAATCAGTTACTCACTAGCTCCTTAGTCTAGTTTTCAAATAAATAACATGATGTCATCTAGCCTCCAAGACAGCTGATACGAGCTGTTCTTATCGGAATTAGAAGCATAATAGCCGCTAGCTACACTGTGTCTTTAATAGCTGAGTGACTGCTACTGCAAATCTCTGCTAAATGTGCTTTCATTTTGACTAACTACAGCACAGTGAACAAAATGGTTTCATAATAATTCTTCCACTATAAAGTGTAGACTTTTACATAAACAGCATTTTTCTAATGCTCTTTCCTGAAGTTAGACAAACGCTGCATTTGTATCCATAGCTTTGTGCTTCAAAGGTTTAAAGAAACAAAATTATATCAGCCTAAAAGGAGGCTTTTGTGTAACAAAATCACTGGAAATAAAGACTATGTTGCTGAGATCTTTAAGATATACCACACACATACACCGTTTTACTTCTGTGTCTCACCAGAGGAATATTTATTTACCACAGAGCAGGACAGATTTCTCACAGCTGAAAGCACAGTCTCCCACAATCATCTATACTTCTTCATAGTTTTCTTCAAAAAGGAACAAAACTTACAATGTTGCCTTCATCTTTTAAAATGAAAGCCAAATGATTCCAGAAGGCAAAAACATCAATAAAAATATAAAGAAAATGTTCTATTTTTATTTGGAGGGAACTCATATCCGCAGCCTCTCTCCTTCACATAGTGGTGGACAATTACTCCTTAAGTGTAGTTTCCATAGGAGGAGTTGCAGGTCTATACTTTTGCCTGCCTCACTTTGGTATTAGAAATGTTGAAAGTAAGTGCAGGAAAGAAAGGATAAAGCAAGCTCACAATTAGTTACTGGAGGATGTGTTTCCATGGCAACATGATAAGCATAAAATAGTCTTTCAAACTCTTCCAGTTCTATGTGTCAGAGGAAAGTCTGCACTCTTTCATCCTTCCCAGGAAGAAGGAAGCCTTGCTTCCAACCAAAAGAACCATTTGTTCCTTTCCTCACCAAGTGACTTGACCTGTTGAGGTAAATGCACATCAACAGTATGAAGGCATGACTGACAAAGGCACCATGGGGAGGGGCAGGGTAGAGGAATCACAACTTAATCTCTGACTAAGTCAACTCTGCCTCAAATGTCCCTTCCTAGCTCTACAAGACTTGCACACTTGTTTTGTGGTGCATGGCAATCACTAACTCTAATGTTTCAGGGACATTCGTGGAACACAGAACGCAAAAGCCTGGAAACTGTTGTATGTGAAACCATCTTAGGCCTAATGTGAAAGCACAATTCAAGAAATGAAAGAATGCAAGTGCTGCCTTACTGCTGGAATGCGCATGTGATACACTAATTTAAAAACCCTTGCAAACCAAACTTACATGTTAAAAAATAGCACACACCCTAGGAAATTCAATTGTTGCTTAATATAAGGACATATCCTTATATTATATATTATATTATAATTTTATTATTATATTATATTATAATAAATATAATACAGCTAATATAAAATAAAAAGCTATATAATAAAGATTGTAAATATGACTCAAATTATAAATTATTATGGATTTGGCCTAGAGTTAATAATCATTCAATTTTTTGAGAAATAACCATCTCAATCAATCTTGAAAAAGTTATTTGAAAGGATTGCTACTATACCTCTATAGAAAAGTAACTCTTTGAAACCACAGATAGAAAGAGATTCTTGTGAAAAGCAGTGTTGAGTAGAAGTTTGCTGAGACCTTGTAGCTATTGCAAGTCCCAATCAGAAATAATGATTTAACTGCACAGTCCAAGGAGAGCACTAGGACTCCCACGCGTTGTCATGTAGCCTCTCATGGCAACATAAACTGAGACACAGAGGACTTCAGAAAGTATTTTAGAAGACACTGGCCATTCACACCAAGCTGTGTGTTTTCTGAATAGCATAAATATAAGCTATTCTATCCTCTACAAGTTCTATCAAAGACTCCAGTGAGGAATCTAGCCAAGCAGATATGGATCTTCCTCTGCCTTATGCTTCACACAGTAGAGTCAGCATTTGAATAATTTCCCTGCCATGGAGATCAAAAACCACAAGTGACTTAGAGAGCCTTGTTCTTCTGGTGTTCTCCATCCCCTCTGACCCTTATACTCTTTCCCTCTCTTCTGTGGTCTTGGCAGGGTTCCCTGAGATCTGAGGGGAGGAATTTGATGAACACATCCTATTTAATGCTCAGTGTTCAAATCTCTCTCTCTCTCTCTCTCTCTCCCTCTCTCTCTCTCTCTCTCTCTCTCTCTCTGTGTGTGTGTGTGTGTGTGTGTGTGTGTGTGTGTGTGATATCTGGCTGTGAGTCCCTGTATTTGTTATCCTCTACTTCAGGAGAAAGCTTCTCTGACAATGGTCAAATAAGGCACTGCTTATGAGCATAGCAGAATACCATTGTCTGTCATTTTATCACCACTGTTTTTGAAGACCAATAATATTGTTTTTACCCTAGGTCTCTTGGCTATATAGTATGGGGTTCCTGGTCACTCAAGCAGTTTCAGGTATGGGTTTTATCTCATAGAGTGGGTCTTAGGTCCACTCAGACATTGGGTGGTTACTGCCATAGGTTTTGTGCCACCATCATCTTAGCATATTTTGCAGCCAGGACAAAATTGTAAATCAGGTTTGTGGCTCTCTTAGTATTTATGTTTCTCTTTTTGTAGCCTGCAGAGTACCTTCCCATACCAAAGACAGTAGAAAGTAGGGGGGAAAGCTCTATGTAGGCACTAGATAGACCTCATCATGTTCAACAAATTGTGTGGGTATTGCCTTCAGCAATGGAACCTTGTTGTCAATATGTGGAGAGCAGTCTAGTGTCTTGGCAATAGTCCTAGTTGTTTGGGGATTTGCACAGGACCCCTTTGGCTAACAATTTAGTACTGTAGGCTTTGTTTGCTGACAAGAACTGAACAGTTGGGACTTTATTTCCTCCATTATTTGGAGACTTCTAAATCAACTGAGAAGAGCTCATATGAACTCACAGATACTGAAACAGCAAGTACAGAACCCCCATGAGTCTCCAACAAATCCTTTGTGTGTGTGTGTGTGTGTGTGTGTGAGAGAGAGAGAGAGAGAGAGAGAGAGAGAGAGAGAGGCTAAGTGAGTCTCTGATTCTTGTGCCTTCTTTTAGGTTCTTTTCCTTCTTTTGGTTTGCTTTGTCTGACTTTCATGTGATGGTCTTTGTTTTATCTTATTATACTTTATTTTGTAATGTTTTCTTATCTCTTAGAAGCCTGTTCATTTCCAGGAGAGACAAAAATGGAATAGCTCTGAATGGAAGGGGATGTAAGAAAGAACTGGGAGAAGTAGAGGGGAGGGAAACTGTAATTATGATATATTGTGTGAGAAAAGAATCTATTTTCAATAAAAAGGAAGAAATTAAAACAAACACAAAATCCACCAGTGCCTATTAGCCAAGTGGGTGAAATCTCCCTATCTGTACCACTTCTCTCTTCTGGCTCGAGGTCATATTCTGAAGAGGAAAGGAAGGCAGAGGATAAGAAGGAAACTACTGAAGAGATTACCATACCTGAGCATTTAAAGTGTATGTAAGCATATGGGATGCCTTAGTTATCAATGATTCTTCCCTAGTGTGTAGGTGACTATTAGACCCAGGTATCCCTCTCCTGCATATCAATAGGACTGTTCTTGGAAATATGACTGAGGATATCTGGGACAGACATCCTGAGTTTTTAACACCACTCTACTATCACAATATGAGAAAAAAAAAACTATCCTGTGGGAAGAAAAAGATTACAATGCTGTGATGGTTAATCTTTGATTCTGAACTTACAGCCTTTTAAAGCAAGACTGTGGCCATTGAGCCTTATGAACAGACCAGCTAAGGGTGGGGATATCAGACACTATGGTATGCAGACAACCTTTACTGGACTACTCAGACCATGTTATATAAGTGAATCTTCACACACACACACACATACACACACAGAGAGAAAGAGAGAGACAGAGAGAGACAGAGAGAGAGAGAGAGAGAGCACTGGCTTATTCCTCTAGAGAACTCTGACACATAGATAGTGGTAATAGATTTCTATCCATTGCTTCTGAGTAATGAAAGGGACAAAAGTTCAGGCTGAATAATATAAAAATGATGACCCTGAAATAACATTAAATCCAGAATAGGTCAGGATCTCAGAGTATTCTCCATGTTCAATATCCNAGAGAGAGAGAGAGAGAGCACTGGCTTATTCCTCTAGAGAACTCTGACACATAGATAGTGGTAATAGATTTCTATCCATTGCTTCTGAGTAATGAAAGGGACAAAAGTTCAGGCTGAATAATATAAAAATGATGACCCTGAAATAACATTAAATCCAGAATAGGTCAGGATCTCAGAGTATTCTCCATGTTCAATATCCTAACAGCAGTGGGTAAAAGCACATAATTATCAGTCTCACAAATTCTGTCACCACTTTTGTAGATCACATTGTAGGCAAAAAATTACATATAGAACGGCTTTTAGACATAAAGGTCATAAAGGGACTGCTGAGAAGTAAGGTCAACTCTCAGTAGAAATATCACTTATGACCAACCAAAACTCTTAATTCTTATATGGAAAAACTGCACTCTTATCCACATAACCCATCGTTGAATCTGTTACTGGCCATATATCTAGACATGATTAAACAACATAAACACAATGAGACATATTTTCTGTTGTAAAATTGCACACCTGAAAAAGATCATTGGTTGCTTTTTAATTCAGTGAGATTATAGCAATAGAAAAATAAAAACGAAAGATTCACTTTTTACTTGTTATTTGCTACATTACTGTCCACACAGTAATGTGTCCCTCTCTACCAAGGATGTCAATCTCAGACCAAGCTCTCAAGCAGGTTGTGTCATGTTCCCCTATATTTCTAAAGTCCTAATGGCTCTAAGTTGCCTGATAAAAACTGTATGTTAAATAGGAAATATCTCCCAGGTTTTTCTTCTTACCTTACATTTTGGAGTAAGAAGGCACCTGGTAGAATAGAACAAAACCGTTCTTTTCCTTATTCTTCTAAGTATGGAAGGATAATGAGGAAAGTGCCACAGAACTATTTTGAACCAAAATTTCTAGTATTTCTTTCCAAAAAAGAGTATTTTCTCTGAACATTTAATGAGCTCTGGACTGGAGTCTAAGAGGAGTTGCTAAGGGATGTGAGAAGCTTAGAGCTATCACTGCCATCCAGGAACAAAGAAGACGGAAGAGAGAATGGAAGCGGTCATGGATAGGAACAACCAAGGTGGAGTAACACCATCACCCGGAAGAGAAGAAGTGACTGATGGAAAACACCCAGGTTAGGGAGGATTAACAAAAGAGCTAACTCTCCTCCAGCTGAGCAAGACGCTCAAAGGAAACAAAGCCAAGGAGAAGAAGGTGGACCCAGGCCCCTGCTGTCCTGAAAAAGCAAGAGGCCAAAAAGGTGGTCAATTCTCTGTTTAAGAAAAGGGCTAGGGCGTGGATTAAAGCCACACCTTTAATCCCAGCACTCAGGAGGCAGAGGCAGGCAGATTTCTGAGTTCGAGGCCAGCCTGGTCTACAGAGTGAGTTCCAGGACAGCCAGGGCTATCCAGAGAAACCCTGTCTCGAAAAACCAAAAAAAAAAGAAAAAAAAAAAAAAAGAAAAAAGAGAAAAGGGCTAAGAACTGCAGCGACACTAAGCAGGACATCTAGCCCAAGAAATCTCCTAGGCTTAGTTAAATGGTCCAACTACGTCAGGCTGCAGAGTCAAAGGGCCATCCTTTGTTAGTGGCTCAAAGTACCTCCTTCATAAACCAGTTCAGCCATGCCCTGAACCTGGACCTGGACCTGGACCCAGACCTGGTCCCAGCAGCTTTAGCGTTTGTTTGTTTGTTTGTTTGTTTGTTTGTTTTTGACTTAAACATGTCTGCCTCTTTTTTTTTTTTTTTTGACTTAAACTATGCCTGCCTCTGCCTCCTGAGTGCTGGGATTAAAGGCGTGTGCCACCACGCCTGGCCGCTTTAGCTTTTGTAAGAGAAGTGAAGGCTGCCAGCCCTTGCTGAGAAGAAAGCTGCTGGCAAAATGGATGTCCTAACTAAAAGACCTGTTCTTGGTGTGGAAGTCGATACAGTCACCACCTTGGTAGAGAACAAGACCGCTTAGCCTGTGGTGCTTGCCCTAGTAGTCCCCTTCTGCATCAAGGGAAAGGCCAGGCTGGGGCAGCTGGTCCACAGGCAGACTTGAAACAGCTGTTGCCTTCACATCGATTAAGTCAGAAGACAAGAGGGCGCTGGCTAAACTAGTGGAAGCTATTAAGACTAATTTTGATGACAGATAAGAGGAAAGCAACTTCCTGGGTCCTAACTCTGTGGCTCACATTGGCAAGCTAGAAAAGGCAAAGGCTAAAGAACTTGACACCAAACTGGGTTAAATATGCACTGCTAAGTTTTCTCTACATAAATATAATTACAAAATAGAAAAAATCTAATAGAATTTCAGGTTGTATCCACCACAGCAAAATAAATCTCTCCTCTCCCTCTGGTTAAAATAACACTCCATGGACATGCCTGTAGTAGTGTGTTTTGTTTGTTCTTCTGTTTTAATTTGCATTGGTTTATTCATGGATATTGAGAAAAGACATTCGATTATACTGCAATCCCTGAACTGAACGAAGTTCAGAATGAAACATGGAAGTTCAGAATGAAATGTGAGTATGGGACTATAACCCCTTCCCACAAACAGGTCTTTAAAACCATATTCTATAGAATGGGAGGTTCCATATAATATTGTCTGTCTAGACTTTAAGGAGAAGGAAATACTCTGTTAACATATTGATTATTTTTTTTCAACATTTATTAGATAATTTCTTCATTTACATTTCAAGTGTTATCCAGAAAGTTCCCTATACCCTCCCCCCTCCCGGCCCTGCTCTCCTACCCACCCGCTCCCACATCTTGGCCCTGGCGTTCCCCTTTACTGGGGCATATAAAGTCTGCATGACCAAGGGGCCTCTCTTCCCAATGATGGCCGACTAGGCCATCGTCTTCTATATATGCAGCTAAAGACATGAGCTCAGGGGTACTAGTTAGTTCATAACATGTTGATTATTAAGAAAGAAACATAATTAAAATACATAGAATATTAAATGCTTAGTTAGCATATTTTGTTGTAGATAAATTTGTAGATAGTAGTATGCTTGATAAATACGTTTTTGTATGCCCATCACTTATTTTTACCACATTTACCTTTTATCGTCTTCCATTCCTCCTCCTACCCACTTGTGTATAAACTAGTTTCTTCTGCTGTCACTTTTTTTCATGTCCTACATACATGTCATATATACATACATGATATGCACAATCATATGTACAATTATATTTATGTATCTCCATAATATGAGAAAATAGATATTTCTCTTTCTAAACCTGTTTCATTTCATTTAACATACTAATAGCCAGTTACATCCATTTTCTAGCAGGGAAGATAATTTAATTCCTTTTTATGGATGAATAGAACTCCATTGCATACATACATCACAGTGTCTTCATTCATTATTCTATTTATGGGCATGAAAACTAAAGGAACATCTTAACAGCAGTGAGTCACATAGATTGATGTGAAAATGTAATATGGATGTCTAACTCCTGTGTGTGTGTGTGTGTGTGTGTGTGTGTGTGTGTGTGTGCTCCAGAATTGTGTAGCTGGGTCATATGGCAGTTCTAGCTTTAGTTTCCCCCTAGCGCATAATAGAACAATCTACTTTTCCACCATCAGTAAGTAAAGGTCATCCTTCCCCCTACAACCTCACCAGCCTTTATTGTTGCTTTTGTAATGTGCCTAGGGTGAGTCGAAATGTCAGCAAAGCTTTAATTTGCACTTTGCAGATGAATGAGAACACAGTACTTTTTTTTTTTCATACTAATTAGCCATCTATACTTCATCTTAGGAGAATTGTCTGTTTAAGTCATTGCCCGTTCACTTGCAGTGTTATTTGGTTTTAGCTTTCTGGCATTTTGAATCCCTTATATATGCTAAACTATTAACCCTCTGTCGTGGCTTAGCCACCAGTCTTCTCCTGCTGTAAGTTGCCCCTTCGCTCAGTTAACGTGCTCTTTAAAGAGCAGAGGCTTTTTAATGGCATGCTGTGGCATAGTCAGATCTTGACTTTACTTCCTGGCCTATCGGAGCTCTTTTCAAAAAAGTCTTCTCCTTGCCTTTATCTTGAAATGCTTTTCCTGTTTCCTCCTAATAATATCAGAGATTGAGGCTTATATTAAATTCTTTGATACATTTGTAATTCATTTTATTTTTTGATGCAGGAGATATAGGGATTTACTTTCATTCTTCTACATGGAGAAATTCATTTTTTCCGCTCAACAGTATGTTTTGACACTGCTCATGAAAGTGCTCTGTTGGTTTATTACTGGGCCATCCACTTTATTCCACTCACCTATGTCATTGTTCTTCTGATAGTCCCCTGCTGGCTTTGTCACTGTCTCTGTATAGCATGACACTGGGTAATGTGATTCTCTTCTCTTGCTCAGAATTCCTTTGGTTATCTGGATCTTTTGTGCATCCATACAAATTTAGTCTCTCTCTCTCTCTCTCTCTCTCTCTCTCTCTCTCTCTCTCTCTCCCTCTCTCTTTCTCATCTTTTTCAATGTCTGATCCAAAGGAATTTTGATGAGGATTGCATTTATATCTGTAGATCGATTTTGACTATATACTCATTATTCTGGCTAGATGTCATTGTTGTTGTCGTTGTTGTTGTTGTTAACCTGACAGACATGAAGGGAAACTTCAAGTGAGAAAATGCCTTTATTAGACTGAGCTTAGGAAAGTCTGTGGGGCATTTTCTTGATAAATGACTTATATGGCCAGGACCCTCTGGGTACTAGTATCCCTGGAAAGCCAAAGGGAGCAAACCAGTAAGCAGTGTTCCTCTAAGGTATCCACTTCAGTTCCAGCCTTTAGATGCCTGCCCTGAATTTCTGCTTGGCTTCTCCTGATGATGGATTATTGCTAGTCAGCTAAGAAAACCCTTTCTCCCCAAGTTGCTTTTGGTCATGGTGTTTATCACAATAATATGAGTCTAACTGTCAAACATTTTTTTTTTTAATATTAACTCTGATGACACAGAAGCATGAGAAGAGCCTCCCATTTTTAATCTGTTCTTCAATTCCTTACATTATTGTTCTAAATTTCTCATTGGAAAGGTCTCTCACTTTATTGGTTAGGTTTGTTTCTTGTATTATGAATGGGATTATTTCACCAGTTTCTTTCTCAGCATATTCATTATGAGTAAACAAAAAAGGCCATAGATTTGTATATTTTTTTTGTATTCTGCTTGTTTCTTAAAGTGCTTATCAAATCCAAGAGAATTTTCTATTAAGTATTTGGTGTCTCATAATAGGCTTGTGCCATACATAAATAAGGGTAATTTGGCTTCTTCTTTTCTATTTGTATCTCCTTTATTTACTTTTTCTCTTATTACTATAGCTAGCACTTTAAGAAAAAATATGTTTATTGAATAAACATAAGAAAAGTGAACACCTTTGTCACATTCTGATTTTAGAAAAAATAATTTTTGCATTTCCTATTTAATATAATATCTGATATGTCTTGGGCATATATACCTTTTATTATGGTGAGATATGCTTCTTCTACTACTCATTTCTTTAGGAATTTTATCATAATGAATATTGGACTTTGTCAAAGGATTTTGTATATCTATCAAGGTGAACATATGATTTCTGTCCTTGAATCTCTTACATAGTGCATTTATTGATTTGTGTATTTATTGTGCTTGCATGTATGAAACAAGTCAACTTGATCATGGCCAATAATCTATCAAATGTGCTATGAAATTCAGTTTGCAATTTTAAACATTTATTTTTATTTTAGATGTATATGGGAGTACCTGCTTCAATGTATGTGCATCCATTGTGTGTGCCTGGTGCCCTCAGAAGCTGAAAGGAAGTGTTGGATCCCCCAGGAACTGGAGTGAAAGGTAGAGTTATCACCTGAGCTAGGTGCTAAGAATCAAACAAGGGCTTTCTTCAAGGCACCAAGTGCTCTTATATTCACTGAGCCATCTCTCCAACCAGTTTTCAAATTTCTTATTGAAATGTGTTTGCATAGAATGTTAATCGGGAGGATTGCCCTATGTTTTTCTGTCTTCATTTTGTTCTTGTCTAGTTTTGACACCAAGATAATATTGCCTTTCTAAAATAAACTTGGTAGTACATCTGCCTTTGGTTTTATGGAATAGCTGGAGGGACATCAGTGTTAGATCTTCTTTAAGTATCGGGCAGCATTTAGCAGTAAATCCATCTGGGCTTGGGTGTTTTCAGTCAGAAGACTCACAGTTTCAATTCCATTACTTGTTAGAGGTCTGCTTATGCTGTTTATTTCCTCTGTGCTTAATTTTGTGAGGTCATGTGCTAGCTAGTCTTATGTCAACTTGACACACGCTAGAGTCATCTGAAAGGAGGGAACGGAACCTCAATAAAGAAAAACCTCCATAAGAACATGCTATAAAGCATTTTCTGAATTAATGGTTGATTAGGGGAAGACTCATTGTGCACTGGAGTCATACCAGGGCTGGTGGTCCTGGATTTTATAAGGAAGCAGGATGAGCAAGTAATGAGAAGCAAGCCAGAAAGCAGCATTCCTCCATGGCCTCTGCACCATCTTTTGCTTCCAGGTTCCTACCCCGTTCAAGTTGCTGTTCTGACTTCTTCCTTCAGTGATGAACAGTTATATGCAAGATACAACACAAACTTTTTTCTCCCCAACTTGCTCTTTAGACATGGTGTTTCATCCCAGCAGTAGAAACCCTAAGTCAGATCATAATTGTCTAGAAGTAAATATATTTCTTTTATATTTTCCAACTTGTTAGATGATAGATTTTAAAACAATGTATTAACATTTTTCTGAGTTTCATTTTAGTTTGTTGTGGTGTCTCCCATTTTATCTCTAATATTATGAATTAAGGTCCTAAATCTTCAAAAATGCTTAATTTTTTAATTTACTTATAATTTGTTAGTTTTCATTTAATGATTTTATAAAATGTTTTTACTTAGAATTTCTGAAGATACATTGAATAAACACAAATGCAGAAGTTGATAACAAGTAATCAAAAATACTATTGCAGTGTAAAGTAATAGCAAGAAAAAGTGTGCAAGTCACAGACTCAGATGACTAAAATTCAACAGTAACAAAATTCAAATAACTAATTTATTAAAAAAAATATTTTCAAACCAACTTTATCTTTACTAGTCCTAGTATCCTTCCAGAAACATATCTTATGTGATTTTACTAACCTTGGAGGGAATTCTGGAATGTACAGGGTTGTCCTGACCTCTACTCTGTCTCCAAAATGAATTAAAAGACCAGTATGATAAAATATGTCATCAAAGTCAGCACGCAGTGTTAACATGGACAACTTAAAGCCAAACACAGTTCCAGTACCTCACTGCACATCATGAAATGTGTAACAAAATTATACCCCAAGAAAGTGATCTTAGCCCAGAAGGAGTTAATTCACTGTATTCTTTTTTTTTTTTCAACTTTTATTAGATATTTTCTTCATTTACATTTCAAGTGTTATCCAGAAAGTTCCCTATATCCTCCCCCCTCCCGGCCCTGCTACCCTACCCACCCACTCCCACCCCCTGGCCCCGGCGTTCCCCTGTATTGGGGCATATAAAGTCTGCATAACCAAGGGGCCTCTCTTCCCACTGATGGCCAACTNAACTAGTGGAAGCTATTAAGACTAATTTTGATGACAGATAAGAGGAAAGCAACTTCCTGGGTCCTAACTCTGTGGCTCACATTGGCAAGCTAGAAAAGGCAAAGGCTAAAGAACTTGACACCAAACTGGGTTAAATATGCACTGCTAAGTTTTCTCTACATAAATATAATTACAAAATAGAAAAAATCTAATAGAATTTGAGGTTGTATCCACCACAGCAAAATAAATCTCTCCTCTCCCTCTGGTTAAAATAACACTCCACGGACATGCCTGTAGTAGTGTGTTTTGTTTGTTCTTCTGTTTTAATTTGCATTGGTTTATTCATGGATATTGAGAAAAGACATTCGATTATACTGCAATCCCTGAACTGAACGAAGTTCAGAATGAAACATGGAAGTTCAGAATGAAATGTGAGTATGGGACTATAACCTCTTCCCACAAACAGGTCTTTAAAACCATATTCTATAGAATGGGAGGTTCCATATAATATTGTCTGTCTAGACTTTAAGGAGAAGGAAATACTCTGTTAACATATTGATTATTTTTTTCAACATTTATTAGATAATTTCTTCATTTACATTTCAAGTGTTATCCAGAAAGTTCCCTATACCCTCCCCCCTCCCGGCCCTGCTCTCCTACCCACCCGCTCCCACATCTTGGCCCTGGCGTTCCCCTTTACTGGGGCATATAAAGTCTGCATGACCAAGGGGCCTCTCTTCCCAATGATGGCCGACTAGGCCATCCTCTTCTATATATGCAGCTAAAGACATGAGCTCAGGGGTACTAGTTAGTTCATAACATGTTGATTATTAAGAAAGCAACATAATTAAAATACATAGAATATTAAATGCTTAGTTAGCATATTTTGTTGTAGATAAATTTGTAGATAGTAGTATGCTTGATAAATACGTTTTTGTATGCCCATCACTTATTTTTACCACATTTACCTTTTATCGTCTTCCATTCCTCCTCCTACCCACTTGTGTATAAACTAGTTTCTTCTGCTGTCACTTTTTTTTCATGTCCTACATACATGTCATATATACATACATGATATGCACAATCATATGTACAATTATATTTATCTATCTCCATAATATGAGAAAACAGATATTTCTCTTTCTAAACCTGTTTCATTTCATTTAACATACTAATAGCCAGTTACATCCATTTTCTAGCAGGGAAGATAATTTAATTCCTTTTTATGGATGAATAGAACTCCATTGCATACATATATCACAGTGTCTTCATTCATTATTCTATTTATGGGCATGAAAACTAAAGGAACATCTTAACAGCAGTGAGTCACATAGATTGATGTGAAAATGTAATATGGATGTCTAAATCCTGTGTGTGTGTGTGTGTGTGTGTGTGTGTGTGTGTGCTCCAGAATTGTGTAGCTGGGTCATATGGCAGTTCTAGCTTTAGTTTCCCCCTAGCGCATAATAGAACAATCTACTTTTCCACCATCAGTAAGTAAAGGTCATCCTTCCCCCTACAACCTCACCAGCCTTTATTGTTGCTTTTGTAATGTGCCTAGGGTGAGTCGAAATGTCAGCAAAGCTTTAATTTGCACTTTGCAGATGAATGAGAACACGGTACTTTTTTTTTCATACTAATTAGCCATCTATACTTCATCTTAGGAGAATTGTCTGTTTAAGTCATTGCCCGTTCACTTGCAGTGTTATTTGGTTTTAGCTTTCTGGCATTTTGAATCCCTTATATATGCTAAACTATTAACCCTCTGTCGTGGTTTAGCCACCAGTCTTCTCGTGCTGTAAGTTGCCCCTTCGCTCAGTTAGCGTGCTCTTTAAAGAGCAGAGGCTTTTTAATGGCATGTTGTGGCATAGTCAGATCTTGACTTTACTTCCTGGCCTATCGGAGCTCTTTTCAAAAAAGTCTTCTCCTTGCCTTTATCTTGAAATGCTTTTCCTGTTTCCTCCTAATAATATCAGAGATTGAGGCTTATATTAAATTCTTTGATACATTTGTAATTCATTTTATTTTTTGATGCAGGAGATATAGGGATTTACTTTCATTCTTCTACATGCAGAAATTCATTTTTTCCGCTCCACAGTGTGTTTTGACACTGCTCATGAAAGTGCTCTGTTGGTTTATTACTGGGCCATCCACTTTATTCCACTCACCTATGTCATTGTTCTTCTGATAGTCCCCTGCTGGCTTTGTCACTGTCTCTGTATAGCATGACACTGGGTAATGTGATTCTCTCCTCTTGCTCAGAATTCCTTTGGTTATCTGGATCTTTTATGCATCCATACAAATTTAGTCTCTCTCTCTCTGTCTCTGTCTCTCTCTCTCTCCCTCTCTCTTTCTCATCTTTTTCAATGTCTGATCCAAAGGAATTTTGATGAGGATTGCATTTATATCTGTAGATCGATTTTGACTATATACTCATTATTCTGGCTAGATGTCATTGTTGTTGTCGTTGTTGTTGTTGTTAACCTGACAGACGTGAAGGGAAACTTCAAGTGAGAAAATGCCTTTATTAGACTGAGCTTAGGAAAGTCTGTGGGGCATTTTCTTGATAAATGACTTATATGGCCAGGACCCTCTGGGTACTAGTATCCCTGGAAAGCCAAAGGGAGCAAACCAGTAAGCAGTGTTCCTCTAAGGTATCCACTTCAGTTCCAGCCTTTAGATGCCTGCCCTGAATTTCTGCTTGGCTTCTCCTGTTGATGGATTATTGCTAGTCAGCTAAGAAAACCCTTTCTCCCCAAGTTGCTTTTGGTCATGGTGTTTATCACAATAATATGAGTCTAACTGTCAAACATTTTTTTTTTTAATATTAACTCTGATGACACAGAAGCATGGGAAGAGCCTCCCATTTTTAATCTGTTCTTCAATTCCTTACATTATTGTTCTAAATTTCTCATTGGAAAGGTCTCTCACTTTATTGGTTAGGTTTGTTTCTTGTATTATGAATGGGATTATTTCACCAGTTTCTTTCTCAGCATATTCATTATGAGTAAACAAAAAAGGCCATAGATTTGTATATTTTTTTGTATTCTGCTTGTTTCTTAAAGTGCTTATCAAATCCAAGAGAATTTTCTATTAAGTATTTGGTGTCTCATAATAGGCTTGTGCCATACATAAATAAGGGTAATTTGGCTTCTTCTTTTCTATTTGTACCTCCTTTATTTACTTTTTCTCTTATTACTATAGCTAGCACTTTAAGAAAAAAATATGTTTATTGAATAAACATAAGAAAAGTGAACATCTTTGTCACATTCTGATTTTAGAAAAAATAATTTTTGCATTTCCTATTTAATATAATACCTGATATGTCTTGGGCATATATACCTTTTATTATGGTGAAATATGCTTCTTCTACTACTCATTTCTTTAGGAATTTCATCATGAATGAATATTGGACTTTGTCAAAGGATTTTGTATATCCATCAAGGTGAACATATGATTTCTGTCCTTGAATCTCTTACATAGTGCATTTATTGATTTGTGTATTTATTGTGCTTGCATGTATGAAACAAGTCAACTTGATCATGGCCAATAATCTATCAAATGTGCTATGAAATTCAGTTTGCAATTTTAAACATTTATTTTTATTTTAGATGTATATGGGAGTACCTGCTTCAATGTATGTGCATCCATCGTGTGTGCCTGGAGCCCTCAGAAGCTGAAAGGAAGTGTTGGATACCCCTGGAACTGGAGTGAAAGGTAGAGTTATCACCTGAGCTAGGTGCTAAGATTCAAACAAAGGTTTTCTTCAAGGCACCAAGTGCTCTTATATTCACTGAGCCATCTCTCCAGCCAGTTTGCAAATTTCTTATTGAAATGTGTTTTCATAGAATGTTAATCGGGAGGATTGCCCTATGTTTTTCTGTCTTCATTTTGTTCTTGTCTAGTTTTGACACCAAGATAATATTGCCTTTCTAAAATAAACTTGGTAGTACATCTGCCTTTGGTTTTATGGAATAGCTGGAGGGACATCAGTGTTAGATCTTCTTTAAGTATCGGGCAGCATTTAGCAGTAAATCCATCTGGGCTTGGGTGTTTTCAGTAAGAAGACTCACAGGTTCAATTCCATTACTTGTTAGAGGTCTGCTTATGCTGTTTATTTCCTCTGTGCTTAATTTTGTTAGGTCATGTGCTAGCTAGTCTTATGTCAACTTGACACACGCTAGAGTCATCTGAAAGGAGGGAACGGAACCTCAATAAAGAAAAACCTCCATAAGATCATGCTATAAAGCATTTTCTGAATTAATGGTTGATGAGGGGAGGACTCATTGTGCACTGGAGCCATGCCTGGGCTGGTGGTCCTGGATTTTATAAGGAAGCAGGATGAGCAAGTAATGAGAAGCAAGCCAGAAAGCAGCATTCCTCCATGGCCTCTGCACCATCTTTTGCTTCCAGGTTCCTACCCCGTTCAAGTTGCTGTTCTGACTTCTTCCTTCAGTGATGAACAGTTATATGCAAGATACAACACAAACTTTTTTCTCCCCAACTTGCTCTTTGGACATGGTGTTTCATCCCAGCAGTAGAAACCCTAAGTCAGATCATAATTGTCTAGAAGTAAATATATTTCTTTTATATTTTCCAACTTGTTAGATGATAGATTTTAAAACAATGTATTAACATTTTTCTAAGTTTCATTTTAGTTTGTTGTGGTGTCTCCCATTTTATCTCTAATATTATGAATTAAGGTCCTAAATCTTCAAAAATGCTTAATTTTTTAATTTACTTATAATTTGTTAATTTTCATTTAATGATTTTATAAAATGTTTTTACTTAGAATTTCTGAAGATACATTGAATAAACACAAATGCAGAAGTTGATAACAAGTAATCAAAAATACTAGTGCAGTGTAAAGTAATAACAAGAAAAAGTGTGCAAGTCACAGACTCAGATGACTAAAATTCAAAAGTAACAAAATTCAAATAACTAATTTATAAAAAAAATATTTTCAAACCAACTTTATCTTTACTAGTCCTAGTATCCTTCCAGAAACATATCTGATGTGATTTTACTAACTTTGGAGGGAATTCTGGAATGTACAGGGTTGTCCTGACCTCTACTCTGTCTCCAAAATGAATTAAAAGACCAGTATGATAAAATATGTCATCAAAGTCAGCACGCAGTGTTAACATGGACAACTTAAAGCCAAACACAGTTCCAGTACCTCACTGCACATCATGTGTAACAAAATTATACCCCAAGAAAGTGATCTTAGCCCAGAAGGAGTTAATTCACTGTATTCTTAATGCAAGCATTTCATTTGGCCTCATGTCAGTTTTAGTTTTCTAGACACAGAAAACCACCTAGGGTAAAATCTGAGAGTGGAGTATGGGGATAGGAAGACAGATGACCAGAGGCACACAGGCCCATGCA
>LR749989.1:327504-377504 GCA_902729485.2 Mus minutoides | reverse complement strand
TGTGTGTCTGTCTGTCTGCCTGCCTGTGTGTCTCTCTGTATGTCACATCTGTTTTCTCAAACATCCTTAGGGTTATTTACTCCTCCTTCCTCCCTCACTCCATTTTTAGCCTGTCCCCTTCGCAGCATCTGTGTCCTACTATTCTTTCCCCTAGAGGTCCCAAGACCCCAGCTCCAATGTTCTTTTTTTTTTTTTTCTTTCCTTATACATCCGTTTACTCTTGGCTATTTACTCTCATCTAAATATTCATCTAACTGGCACAGAGAATTAAGAGAGAATGTGTCCTGAGTTACCTCGCTCAATATAGTCCTTACCTTCATGTTTCACGATTTCATTATTCTGTACATCTTAATAGTATTTCCTTATGTATATGTACATCCGTTCATTAGCCAGTCATCAGATGAAGAACCCAGGTTATTTCCACTTTCTACCTATTGTGAATGGAATGGCAGTGAACATGGCTGAGCAAGTACCTGTGGCTAAGGATGCCACGTCCTTTGGGCATACTCCAAGGAGTGCAATATCTGGTAATGTAGTTTTACCTCTCCTAAGGATTCTCCACACTGATTCCCATACAGGATTCTGGAATTTTCAAGTTGACCAACACCCTTTCCCCATTTCCAGCATTTGTCATCATTGTATTGCCCCATTCTGATTGGGGCAAAATGAAATGAAATCTCAAAGTGCTTGAAATTTGCATTTTCCTCACTGCTAAGGGTCTTCAACACATTTTGAGATCTCTTATTGCCTTTATTTATTTATTTATTTATTTATTTATTTATTTATTTATTTTAGTGAGAGCTCTTTAGTCTTACTAGCCCATTATTGAAATTGGGTCACTTATTCTCCTGACTCTGTTTTGATTTTTTGTTTGTTTGTTTCTTTTGTTTGGGTGTTGTTGTTGTTGTTGTTGATGTTGAGTTCTTGATATATTCTGGATATTAATCCTCTATCCGATGAATAATTAACAAGAATTCTCTCCCACTATGTGGGCTTTCTCCTCCCTCAGTTAGTTGCTTCCTTTGCTATAACAGAAGATTTTTTTATTTGTCAATTGTTGGCCTATTTCCTGGGAGGCAATTCATGCTTGGCATGGTAAACCTTACCTTACTCATGGCTGACAAGGCCACAGAGCACAGAGGAGAACCTACTACTATCACTTTCTTTCTTTCTTTCTTTCTTTTTTTCCTTTTTCCTCAAGACAGGATTTCTCTGTATAGTCCTGACTGATCTGGAACTCACTCTGTAGATCAAGATGGCCTGGAACTCAGAATTCGGCCTGCATCTGCCTGGAATTAAAGATATATGCCACCACTGCCCGGCCTACCATCGCTTTCTTAAAACTGCATCATTTTTAACCACATTCTCAACAGTTATCTTTATAGCTACAGCTAAATGTGGCTCTCAATCCTATTCAAAGAATCTCCTTTTTACAGCAGATAGAGACCATCACAGAACGATGCCAACTGGTCAAAATGTATAGGATAATTGACAATGAGTTACCCACCCCTATCTGATACACCTACATTACAACCCCTGAAACTAAGGCTCTGGAAACATTGTGGGAATGACATTATGAAAAAAAGACTAAAATCTTCTAGTCTTAGAAGGATTCTAAGAACCAGAGGACCAGGACCTCTGCTGCAAAATAGTGTCTTCTCTGTATGACAGGAAAGTTGCAGCCATGAAATCTCAACAATGTGGTTACCTAAACAAGACCTGAAACTTGACAACATGAATCAACACGCCAAGATGAGTGGGGATTAGAAATATCCTAAGAACCTAGAGAAAAAGCTTCAGGCAACTCGTGACTGCTAAGAAAGAGAGAGTTGAGAACTCAGTAGGCTCTCATGTATGAAATCATCAGTAAATAAATAAGACCCAAATCGCTAAATAATATATATTTCTAAAGACAGTTAAAACAAATCATAAGAAAAGAATTGCATTGTGTATAATACTGTAAAATAGTTCAGTCACACTTCCCCTTCCATGTATAATGAAAGGACACGTGGATTTACTACCCTGGGTGCAGACAATTACAAGTTGGTTTTATTCTCACCCTGTTTAACACTGTCATTATAATAATGATAAATATGGCAAACACAGGTGTATCTGCAAAATAAACGTTAATAAATTTACTCTTCCTTTTTCCTAAAAAGTGCATATACATTTCCAATTTTAAAATCATAATGCATATACTAAGCTTTTTACAAAACCTAAAAAGCACAAACAAATAAAAAGTCAGGGGTAATGCATGTTATATGAAGCTATATAAAAGTGGTGTGTGAGAGTGTGTGTGAAAGAGAGAGAGAGAGAGAGAGAGAGAGAGAGAGAGAGAGAGAGAGAGAGAAAGAAGGTTGAAGGCAATATATGAGGGTGTTCCTGCAGGAAGATGACAAGGTTATTTTTTACAAAAATGTCAACAATAGATTAAATCCAGCCTCCCTCCACCCTTAATATAATAGTTGTCATAAACAAGGAGGCATGAGTTATCAGCTGTTCACATAAGCAGCTTTAGAGATTCATGAAAAAAGATTAAATGGATATAATTTATAATCTGGACTCTCCACAACACTACAGCTTTCAGTGCAGCTTCTGATGGCGAGAGAGGGATAATGACTGACCTTCACAGTGCCGCATGACACTGAACTGTCTCTATTATCAAACTGTTACTCGTCAATAGAGGAATATGCAATAATGTAAATTCAAGTCCTTGTATTTTTGAATCCCTATTCTGAGACTTGCATTGCAGTAATCAACAGCAAAAGAGAAATAAAGAACTTTTTTTCTACTTAACTTTGCAAGTCACAGCAGACAAATAGACATATCAAACACAGACACTGCATTCAGCTTTTTAATAAACAGTAGAAAATTCCTCTATTGAATGTGTCCATTGCATGTGCATGTGCATATGTATATATAAAAATACAAAAAAACAGATTTGTTGATTTGATTCTCTGCCCACTATGTGACACAATAAACCAAGGTTTATAAATAATTCAATGAAATCATTAACACCCTGTTACTATATTTACAAGTGATATTTTCCTTCTCTAGATAATTTGTGAAAAACGAAAGTCATAAGTGGGGACCTCATATGATAGTCTCTGTTCCTAAAGACAGACAATACATTACTTTTATTTGTTAAGTTATTTATTCTCTGTATATCAGTGTTTTGCCCACATGGTTTTGCACTGCATGTATATGTGCTGCTGAAGGAAGCCAGAAGAGAGCATTTGATTTCCTGGGATGAGAGTTACAGTGTGAGCCACCATGTGAGGGCTGATAAACCTGGGTCCTCAAGAAGAGCAACCGGTGCCCTTAATCACTGAGACATCTCTACATCCTCTAGCACATTCCTTTTAATCTTCTGAGGGTAAAAGACCTCTACTTATGAAATGTATGTGGATGATACAATAGTAGGTGAAACTACATTAGGCTCAACTTGGAGATAATTATTTTTATTAAGACTGCCAGATCTAGAATCAGGATTCTTGGATTTGAACCCAAGCCTCTTCACCTACTGTGTAATTCTGAACTATTACCTACCCTCTCTGTGGTCCACTTTCCTCACCTGAGCAAAGGGCATAGTTTAAAGCTGTGATATAATTTCTTGGAACCAAATGAAATTATCATCATGGTTACTCTACTATTGCTACACTCAGAAAGGAAAATATACTGTTACAGTCAAACTGAAACATTTATGTACCACTCTGCAGAGTGTCAAAGTGTTTATCACTACTAAATGAGACCAAGAAGAGCTAATTACCACACATACACATCATTTCTATAATGACATGAAATACTCTAATTATAAAGTGATATCTACTTGGAAAATATCTGCAGGAATGCACAACTTTCCTATAGGAATGCTTTAATGTAGCTGTGTTTTAGTGTTCTGCAGAGGAATGGAGTAAATTTACTACCCATAGCTGTGGTTTATTAGGTTTAGGTTTTTTGTGTTTTTTTTTCTCTGAAAACATTGTCACCTTTTCTACCCCTGCATGTCAGTTCTTTACTTGATAATATATCTGAAAACCAGCCTTGAAGGTACTCTTCTTCAATAACACTGTCATTCATCATTGGACAATCTTTCTTATCTTCCACTCATGAATCTTCTGCCTCCTTTGCTGTACTGAAAAAATATTTCTAAACATGGAATACATCTATCCCCTTTTCACCCCCAGAAAAACTACTGTTAAGAAGATTTTTAGTTCTAATTTGTTCTTGTTATTTCTTGATATGTGATACTTTCTAATCTTTCAGTGTGTGTGTGTGTGTGTGTGTGTGTGTGTGTGTGTGTGTGTGTGATTTCTCCACTATTTTCATTGTCTTATCATGGTTGTTATGAAATACAGAGAAAGGCCTAATTATAATAATTATATTTATATTTATTTATATATATTTAGATACTAATAACTTACTTTCTTTTGCATCATTAAAATGTATTATGTTTTGTTTTTTTTTGTTTTTTTTTTGGTTTTTTTTTTGTTTGTTTGTTTTTTTGGTTTTTCGAGACAGGGTTTCTCTGTATAGCCCTGGCTGTCCTGGAACTCACTTTGTAGACCAGGCTGGCCTCGAACTCAGAAATTCGCCTGCCTCTGCCTCCCGAGTGCTGGGATTAAAGGCGTGCGCCACCAAATGTATTATGAACATGAATGAAATGATATATTTAATAACAACCTCTAATGACTAAACTCTTTTATAACCATTATGTGTCAATTCACAATTGTATGTTAGTAAAGATTCAGCCTCTCTCAAGGCTTATTATCATATGCCATTTTTAAATTACATTATAATAATATCAAATGCAAAAGTTCATAATGACCAGCTTTGCATTTGGATTTTAATTTTAGAAGGAGAAAAGACTCCCAAAACATCCAATGCTTTAGGATATGTGGCTGTAATATACAAAAATAAATATATATGCACACGGAGACATATACTATTGATACAATATGAGTTAAAGTGGTACAAAGTACAAAATGGTTAACCTTGTGTTGAAAAGCACTGAGAGCTATGCAAAGCCAGGGACTTTTGTCTAAGTAAAGTTGTTGTGTTTATCTTTGGTAAAAGTTTGGCTTTCAAGCAACTCTTAGTTCTCAGACAGTTGCAGAATTAGAAAGTTCATCGTGTGGTACGTGATGTCAGGTGTTGTGCAGTGATTCACAGCTGGGCAATGAAACTCTCTTGAACACAGTTCACCTCCTAGCATGTAACAGCATTTATAGCATCTGAAATGCATTTGAATTCAGTAGACCTCTTGAACCCCAGAAGGGATTCATTATATAACTTTCCCAAAGTTAATGTCTTTTATTTGCATAAAAATACAATTCCATCACAGCTTCTAATGAGAGGATAGGAGATCCACTGTGGTCCTCTTGTCTGAAGATTTTCATATCGGAATACATCATAAAGCTGGAGTTACACATTTATTTCTGGTCCTTTGCCTTTTATCACTGAATTATATGACAACACAAAAGAGAACACAAGCTTAGAAAATACATTGTTCACAAAGATGCAGACACTTATCTTGAGGATAAATCTTATTATCTGTTTTCTAACAAAGTATCACCAATGTTTTCTTCAAAGCCAACGAGGAGTGTCCTCACAGGTTCCAATGAAGGAAAGTTTTTCAAAATGACCTTTTAGATTTCTGTTCTGTTATTGCTAGAATCCCCTTGTTTGTTATTTGTATAAAGTTGAAAGCCACAATACTTTGAATTTGCCTTTGTTGACCTCCTGTAAGAAAGATACAAAGTAGATAGACCAATATCCTGATGATGAACCATCTATGCACAGGACCCTGTTGCAATGTTTACTTCAGTCAGAGATCATAAATAGAGAGTGAAGAGTATTAATTTAATTGTTTCAGTAGAGAGTTCTTTATTGATTAGGGTATTGACCATATACCTCACTTTGCCAGAGATAGTACCTCTTAAAGCCTGTTTAAATTGTTTGGGAAATCATATAACAACCCATACAAAAGAGATCTACAAGGTCAGGTCTCTTACAGATGTCAGGCAATAGGCAAAAGTTTCCCAATCAATGGAGCAAAGATATTAAACTCTTTCTCTGCCCCAAGTCACAGTCAATGGTTAATATAAGAGACATATAAGTGCTCGTCTCATCAGTAAGGAGAACGCATAAGCAGCAACATAGAAAAATATCAGACCAATGCTGACTGAGATGCCAGAACAGAATAGGAAAAAAAATTCAGATGGATCAGGATGAAGAATGGATGCACAAGAAATTACTCAGCAAGATGAGGTTTGTCTCATCAGCGCCATGGTCATCATAGGTTAAGAAAGAATTCACAGTGTTACCATTCCTACGTGTTAATATGTATGTCTCAGAGAAAAGCAAGCCACTCTATAGCGCACCTACTTCATCTATGATGGTTACCTTATCCTCCAAATCTTCCCTACTGATTGTTTTTCTGTTAAGGTTTCAAGAACTAAGATCCTTAAATACAGTCCCATGTTTAGGACTGAACCAATAAATTAATCAGATTCAAAAATTATGCAGAATAAAAAAAATGGGAGTGAAATCTGGGGACACACAAGGTCATGGATCATGGGGAGCAGGGATAATCTTTTAGGGGAGCTAAGAGGGTAATTTTATTTCAGATGATTGAAACCTGAGCAGCAGCTATGAAATAGAAAATTCATGGAATTTGCAATCAGAAAATTTGGGTCTGAATCCTGTGTACTAACCAAATGAGCTTAATTCAATTTCTTAGCCTAGAACATCACATTCTCAGACAGGAAATGCAGATATAATCATACTGATTTCATGGGGCTATTTTTAGGATGAAATGAGTTAAAGTGTAATCATGGGATAGGAGATGCTTGCAATAACCCTAAATCTGCGAGCACACCCTCATTCTCTCATCACATTTGCACAACGCCTTTCCAACTGGTCAGACTTCAGCTGCATCAGAGATATTACTTTGTTCCTTTGCTCATTTTTTATCACTCCTGGCAATACTGACAAAAAGAAAAGTGGGAATGTCAGTACACACATTTTTTTTTCTTTTGCCACATTCAATTCTTTTGTGCTATTGAAGCCTATGCTGTTGGATTTATTAAGAAAAATTAATGGGCGTTGTCTAAATAGTTTGCTTCTCATCTATTTGTTTTATTACCATGATGAAAGAACCATACTTTATTTTTATCTTCTCCCTATGAACAAAGATTTTTTTCAAATAATGAAATGGAGCTTATATATTTCTACAGTTAAGAACATCACATTTTTCCCCCAAGGGCTGATAATTACTGACTGCCTTCATAGTAATGAAATGATTGCATTAATTCACTCTTCATGATTATCTGTCCCATATTTCAGGTGAAATGATATTTGTACCTGTCAAAAGACAGTCAATGATCCCTTGGTAAACTACCTCTGTTTCTGCATAAGAAAATGCTCATAGTTAATATTTTAACCTTTAACTGAAAAAATAAAATTAAGATTGAAATTTGAAGAAATCAGAAGTCAGTTTAATTATCTAGTCAAAGGAATGATTTGAAGGTGCTAGTCATTTGGAGCCAAAGACGGAACACCATTTCATAACCTCCTGTTCTGCATGGTTATCTAACCCACAGGTGGAAATCAATGACTGGATTATTCAGTGATAAATGGTCAGTGTTCCGTGTTCAACTATTCTAATGCCAACCTCTCAGAATTATTTCTGACTAACCCCAAAGCTTTAGATACTCATCATCCCATTTTGTCTTTCATTCCAGTGGAATCTGGAAATAAGTGTCAATAATAATATGCCACCAATTTTATAAAACCATCAGTGACACAAACACTAGTGATCAGACCCCAAACAACCCATGGGAAATGGTGTTGCTACGTGCCTTAGCACCATGAGTAAATCTAGAAAGAACCTTGGGTCTATGGTTTATATTCAGGACTATCCAGGAAATGATGTTAAACTATCAGCACACTTTTGACAAGGGGGGGGGGGTTACAGAAAAACTTGAGTTATCCCCCAAATATCATATGTTACACATGTTATCTTTTATCTTTTCCAGTCACTAACTTAATAAAGAAATATTTTTGTGCCAGTCATCATTTTTAGGTTAGCAAGATAGATAAGTTAATGTGACCTTTGGCCCTGAAGGACCTCACAGTATATTAAGTGAAGACAGACAGCATATGGGACATATAGTAAATAAATACATAGTATCTTAGGAATGCAGATGTTTATAAGTGTAGTGAAACTAAAAAAATAAAATCTGGGCTTATGTAAGAGAGGTGGAAGGAGAATCTTTCTCATTGTTTACTATATTTTCCCCTAAAAAGAGTTCATGCTTAAAAGTCACTAGAATAAATCATTTGTTTCTTTTAAAGCTTTATAAGCTTTTATAATCAAAATTTCAAAACTCTCTCTCTCCCCTCTCTCTCCTTTCTTTCTTTGTCTTAGTTAGCAATTAAATATTGCTGTGAAGGAGCACCATGACCATGACCAAGGCAATTCTTTTTTTTTTTCTTTTTTCTTTTTATTAGATATTTTCTTAATTTACATTTCAAATGCCATCCTGAAAATTCCCTATACCCTCCCCCTGCCCTACTCCCCTACCCACCCACTCCCACTTCTTGGCCCTGGCATTACCCTGTACTGAGGCATATAAAGTTTGCAATACCAAGAGGCCTCTCTTCCTAATGATGGCTGACTAGGCCATCTTCTGCTACATACGCAGCTAGAGACACAAGCTCTGGGGGTTCTGGTTAGTTCATATTGTTGTTCTTCTTATAGGGTTCCAAGGCAACTCTTAAAATCTTATAAAGGTAGACATTTAATTGGGGTTGGCTTACAGTTTCAGAGCTTCAGTCATGAACCTAACATCATGGCAGGAAGCAGGGCAGTGTGGAGGCCGCCATGATGCTGGAGTAACCCAGAGTTCTACTTCTTGATCTGTAGAAAAGGACTGTTTTCCACAGGCAGCCAGGAAGAGGTTCTAATTCCACACTGGGCAAAGCTTCAGCATAGAATACCTCAAAACCTACCTAAAAAAATGACACACTTCCTCAAAAAAAGACCATATCTACTCCAATAGGGCCACAGATAACAATAGTGCCACTTCTATAGCCAATCATAGAAACAGATGAATCTATGAAGGACAAACCTATTCAAATCACCACATTTCTGTCCCTGGCTCCCCAAAGGCTTGTAGCCACAACATAATTCAAAACGCATTTAGTCCAACTTCAAAAGTCCCCAAAGTCTGTCACAGTCTCAACAATGTCTAAAAGTATATTGGGGCCAAACCTATTCAAAACACCACAGCATCGTTTAAGTGTATTCATAGCTGAAATAAAATAAACAGTTAAATTGAGTGTAGAAATGAAAGCATGTCATCTCAAATGTGGCATCTGCTTAATTCCAAAAGTGATACATGCCCATCACATCAAAGAGATAATGTTCTGACATTCTACACTAAAAACAATATCTGTAATTACTCTGGGGAAAGCAGTTGTTGTCTCAAAACAGCTGTCAACCTAGCATGGAAACCATTTATTTCAACTGATATATTAGCAATGATGGGCTCACTAATGTTCAACGTAGCTACACATTCATGACTATAGGTCAGTGTTGCTTTTAATCATAGATGTTCGTTATGTTGTGTGTGTCTCCAATGTCTTCACTATTACCAAAAATAATGTGTGACATTAAATATGTAACATCCGAAACTTTTGGCTACTACTGCAGTATTCAAAACAGTGAACACATATCTTCAATTTTGGGGGGAAACTGCATTTGTTCTCATTTATAATGCAACTGAATGAATATTAATTGAATGCCTCCTGAATGTCAAGATTGTTACAATGTAGCCTTAACAAAATTATGTTCCCCATTCTCAAGGAGCCTAGAAGGGTTTGCAACTAGCTATAAAGTTGAAAGATAGCTGCAAGTGAATCTGCATAATAGATATTTGAACTGCATTATAATTTAATAATTGCTTCTTAGCACCTTCTGGATCTCAGAGATTATGTCATTCCAACTCTTCAGGGCCTAGATTTTTATTTGCTCCTTTCTGCTATTTTAAATCACACTTGCAAATTTGAAATTTGTGAGAGTAATCAGACTGCAGGAAGGGCACTCCGGTACAGTACAGGTGGGGAGGAAAGACCTTTCCTTGTAAGGAGCATTCTGGATAGTGTTGAAAAGTTAATAATTAAAAAAATAATAATTTAAAGGAAACAAGAAGTAGAAGATGCGAATCTGTGTTATGGAATTCCTCTCCAAATAATGTTGTTGAAATCATGAAACAAATGATATAAAGGAATGCAAAGAAGGACACTATCAAAGACCTAATCATCTTAAAGTAATATATGAGCATCTTTTGTAACACCTCACATCATAAAGGTAGCAGAAGTCCTATCAACATCTGGAATTTTAAAGCAGTATACACAGTAGGTGGTATCTGCAACTCTGACATGACATAAGAACATCTGTGATTTCTATTACAGCAAAATTACAGGTGCTGTCCACACTGTGTCTTGTTGCCTTCATTCATGACTGCAGGACATGCTAGGTTTTATATTTGTAACACGAATTATGCTTTGCTGATTATAAAGTGCACGGCTCAGGTACTAGGCTATGGAACAGACCTAATTCCTACCAGTGTTTGTGTCATTCGGCAATTTCATTTCCCAGGGCCTCACGAAGCAGCATCTTATCAAGCTCGCACATTTTGCACAGAAGCATCCACCTCATTATGCCCTTCCAGCTTCCCTGTCACCACTACTCCTGGGCTCCTGATAATGTGCACTTGGACTAATGGTTCTATTACTCGGTATTGAAGCTGATAAATGTACCACCATTAACTGTGAATTTTCAAAAACCTCACACTAATTGCTATAGCCTGCCAGAAACACACACACACACACACACACACACACACACACACACACACACATATATATAGCACCAAGACAACTCTATTAAGATATATAAACCTTAGCGGGTTTACAAAGTCAGGCTATTGAGGGATCAGTCAGTAAATAACTGACAACAACTAAAACCACTTAAGCAATGGGAAGCTCCCTGAATTCTATTACTTCAGGAGTCGGTTGGAGAAAGAAAGATTCTAGAACACTGTGTCAGCTCAGGCTGAACTTCTGTTGGAAGGCTGACAGACAGGCCTGCCTCATCAGAGCTCACAGGAAAGCAAGATATAGTTTAGTCTATGTGTTGGTGTGAAATCATACTGTATTAAATTTTTTAGAATAGTCTGGTCTAAGACACACCACAAGAAATATTTATGAAATGACAGAGCTCCTGTTGAAAAAGAGAGAGAGAAAAAAAAGAGCACACAGTGAATGCACATTTGAAGCACCCTAGAGACACTCGACATGTTAGCAACATTCAGACTATACGAATACTGCAGCACCAGTAGCCAACAGCCTCGATTCCTTTCAACAACTAGAGACCAATTTCCAGGAGACAAGGGCAAGGAAAGGGGAGCGTGACGTGGAGCATACCCATAGAAGGAACCCATCCACAGTGCTCAAGGAAACTCGGAAAAGAGAGGACAAAACACGCCACATGATGTATCAAGGACCTGAGCCTGTGGCAGTGCTATCCCTGGCCAAGAAGTTGCCTGGATGTTAGCAAGACTCACAGGCAAGAGGCTACAGAACTCTGGATCTGACCAGATCTTCCCAGATTTTACAGTAGATATAAGACTCCCAGACTCTGTGGGTGCCTCGAAAGAAGTAAGACTGGATTCTCTAAATAAAAATAAAACTATGGCTCCGCTGTTAAGAGCACTGGCTGCTCTTGCAGGTGGTTTGGTTTCTAGCATCCATATCGTGGCTCAACCATCTGTAACTCCTACCCCAGAACATCTGACATTCTCTTCTGATCTCCGCTGAAATCAGAAATAATTCGTATAGTGCCTGAACATACATACACACATGCAGGCAAGATGTTCATATATGTAAGGTAAAAGAAATAGATATAATAATAATCACCACCACCATCTTCTTCATCATATAAAAGATACAATATTGTTTTTCACCTAATTCTTTAAAACCATAGTCCAAATGCTTGATCCAACACTTACATAAGCCACAGAAAATGTGAGTGACAAACTTGAATACTGAAAGATCAATAGTAGGAGACTTTAAAGAAATCTCAATGCTTTCAAGTTGACTATGTAATAATCACTGATACATGACACAGACAGGCTTTTTGACCTTAAGTTAGACTAGTGTTCCATTTTTTTTTTTTATTTCAAATACATTGATGTCTGTTCTTTATATCCTCTTCCCTGTGTCTCAGAGCTAAAATCATTCCCCTCAGAGCCAAACGTCTTCCGGGCCATGTGCTTTGTTATGTATCTCAGTACTTCCAAGCTGATATTAATTTTTAATGTATGTGCAATTATGTGAATCATTAAGATTTCAAAGATAATACAAACAAAGTAAAACAAGAAGAATGAAGAAGTTATGAGCTCATTAACCTCGACAGGGACCAATGAACGCAGTCGTATTTCCTAAGACTGAATCTCAGAGAGCCCGTGTTCATGCTGCTTGCTTAATAAGCTATGAGAGCAGACAGACGTGAGGCAGAGCCCCCAGCTACTACACTCTTGGAGTCAGCACACCACCCGGATCTAGTCAGCATCGGGGTCATTGACATCTTCCAGGAAATGAGAGCAACCAAAAATGTCCTAGCAAGAGAAACTAGCACACACCAGAAATACCCAAGTAGTGTGCGTGAAAATTCAACCAAATGGTAAAATCAAATAAAAATTCTAACACATAAATATGGATATCATGAATTAGAAAACATAGGAAGGAGGAAAAAAATGAAGATATCAGTTTCAATTTTGAATATAGAAGTCTCTGCAGAGAATGAATTAAGAATAAAAAAATGTCATCTTGGGGGCCAGGGGCATACAATATCTTTAAATAACTTCACCTCTCCCTGTGAAAGGATTATGCCTCCATCCCGTTGACGGCATCACTATTACATGTCTTACTCACAATAAAGTGGGAACAGTGATATGAGCCTACTTTCCTGGAGAAGCCTTAACTGTCAGGCTGTTGTGCTCTGTCATGAGATCAGCATGCCCCACATGGTGCAGCTTCTTCCGTCCAGATCGTGCGGCGAAGCTGGCAGATCACAGTCATGGTTGATTAAAGGAAATGGGAATAGTTTGAGCAAGTAATGAATGTGTGAGGTTGGGGGTGTAGCTCTGTAATAGAGTGCCTGTTTAAGGGCCTGGGTTTGAATCCCTAATGCAAAAGGGAAAAAGACATGGAGAGGAAATGAGAGATGGGGAGAGATAAAACAGTAGGATTGCAGGGTGCAATGGTTTGACAGTGATAAACCTATCTAGCCTTTCTAAATTTTTATTTATTTTTATTTTTTATTTTTTTTGTCTGTCCTGTTGTCATGGAAAAGTATAAGTTTATAAACACTTCTAAATCTGTTAATGTCACTCCTTCAAGAGTCTTGATGTTAGTGCCCGGCAAGTCCTCTGTGGCACACTTACAGCAAACCCTTTGGAAGGCTAGCAACTTGATTGCCTGGAGACCTTGCCACAGTTCCATCTCAAAGGCCTTCCAATACCCCCGATTGCCCTGCCTGGAAGGAAAATCCCTCGGCTGTAGTCACGTTCCCTGAGAGTCTCATCCAGAGAAAGACGTAGCTACGTTGTATTTGAGGATAATGCACTGTTTTATAGCTGGTAACATCCATCTTTTATGAGCATAAGTCATGGAAACAATTGCCAGGAGGAATGCTGGGAAATTCCTGGTCTTCCTCCAGTCACAGCTCCGCTCTGGGAGATGGCAATCCCAACAGTAAGAAAAGCAAGAGCACAAGGGCAGAAAGCAAAGTGTAAAGTAAGTTTTTGTCATCCGGACTCCCACATCAATGTTACAAAAGCACTGTCGTTGACAGAATTTTTATGAAGTGCACCATCAGCAGAGCCCGCGAACACCACACCACGACTGTACTGGATTGGATAGCACAGTTTGCTTTAAAATGAAGGATCATCCAAGGAGGTCTGATCTAATCATAGGAACTTTTAAAGGCAAAAAATATTTGTCTTGCAGGTAGAGAAAAGAGAGAAGAGGAAACTTGCGGTTGGTAAGCATGAGAACGTAGAGTAGAAGGGACTCAAGAGCTGAGGGCAAAGACAAGACAGACAGGCAGACAAGCAGAGAGGCAGACAGAAAGCAAACACAGACACAGGTCTCAGACATGCAACCACTACTGACAGTGGGAACACCTGAGTAAATATGAAGGCAGCTCCTTCTTTAGCACTTTAGTAGGAGCCCAAAGAGCCAGGAACCAGGAAGAAACCAGCAGGGCTTCTGAGCCTCTCCCTGTCCTTAGGATGTTAAAGAGCTGTTCATTAGCATCTCTGACTTTCTCCCTTTGTGCTCACACTTTATATCCTCATCTAGGCTAAACATTAAAAAATAAAAATAAAGCAATTTAAATTGTTTAACTTGATAACCTATTTTTCAAGGGCAATCTGATCCTTCCAATAATGGGCAATAGTCTAACTTTGTATTTAGACCTGTGAAGATGCAATTTTTTTAAAAAAGATATATTTATTATTATACATAAGTACACTGTAGCTGTCTTCAGACATGCTAGAAGAGGGCATCAGATCTCATTAAGGATGGTTGTGAGCCACCATGTGGTTGCAGGGAATTGAACTCAGGACCTTCAGAAGAGCAGTCAATGCTCTTACCTGCTGAATCATCTCACCAGCCCCCTGCAATTTCTTAATAGTTAATAAAGTGGGGATTCTAAAAAATAAAACTCAATATATTTAGGACCACCAGATGTGGTAGCACATGCCTTTAATCCTAGCACTCAGAAGGCAAAGGCAGGCAGATCTCTGATCTATGTAGGGAATTTCAGGACAGCCAGGACTGGGAAGAAAGACAGTTTCAGTGCACATGCATGCACACATGCGTGTGCAAACAAACACATACATGCAAGCACAAAACACTTGATGCTGCTGTGTATGGTGTACTATAGTCAGAATTAGCTTTGTTGGTGAAAATTCAAATTAGAAAATTGGGTTTTTATCAGTTTAATCCTATAAATGAAAAATATTCTAAATGTATATGATATGGTTCAATTCTAAATATAATTAAAGTTCCCTATCTTATTTGGTTTCATGTGTTCATTTCCTTTGTTTGTAAATGGATTTAGAAAGACAAGAATTTTTTATCAAGAAAATAAAAAAGATTGACTACTGCTATTTTTTGTTGGGGCCAATAATAATATAGGACATTTGGACTAGTTGTTTGGGGGTAAAGTTACCACTGTGCCTTAGAGTTGCAAAGCTCCTTTAAACAAGACCAACAGCCTTCACTTCATGAAAATGGTTAGCATTTGAAAAGAACTGTCTAATTCCCACCTGAGCTCATGTCTCTAGCTACATATATAGAAGAGGATGGCCTAGTTGGCCATCATTAGGAAGAGAGGCCCCTTGGTCATGCAGACTTTATATGCCCCAGTACAGGGGAACGCCAGGGCCAAGATGTGGGAGGGGGTGGGTAGGGGAGCAGGGCGGGGATGGGGGAGGGTATGGGGAAATTTCTGGATAACACTTGAAATGTAAATGAAGAAAATATCTAATAAAGAGAGAAAAGAAAAGAAAAGAAAAGAAAAGAAAAGAAAAGAAAAGAAAAGAAAAGAAAAGAAAAGAACTGCCTCATTCAGAAAAGCTTTAAAAACTAGAAACCCCAGGAACATACCAAAGCCCTAATGCACTGTATAAATTTTCTCATTCTTTTTCTGATTCTTGAAATGGAGCTTCTGTAGAACCCTGAATCCCTCCCTCACCACCTACTTTGAGGCCCGGTTTCTTCGTCCTTGTCAGATTGATTGTAGTGACTGCCTGTTTATACTTTGTACAGGACTTGGAAGCACCAAAATACATAGCTGTAATTCTACTTCCTTCTTTGCATCCATTGCATATCAGTTGGAACACGTGCAGGACCAGCAAGCAGGAAAGCCACTGCATATGCCAATTTATTATTTAGCATAATTCCCACCACCATTGACAACAATAACTTGCAATGATAGCGAAAACTCCATTTCTAAAATTAAGAGCAGCTTTAAATGAAGGGAAATCTTGTCAATTACAATGTGAATGACCCCAAAGGACATTGGGTTATGTTAAATAAGCCAACCACAGAGACAGATGCCAAAAGATCTCACTTATATGTGTAATGCAGAGAGGTGGGACTCACAGAAGAACAAAAGGACAATACCAGACTGAGGAGCAGGCTGACATTAGTCAGTCCATGAGTATAGGTTACAGTTAGATACAACTGATAAACTTTGGTATTCTATCTCAGCATGGGGCTGCTATAGTTAAAAAAGCAATGTGTACATGATTCAAAATATCTATGAGAGTGGGTTTTGGGTATCCTCATCACAAATGGTCAATATTTGAGATGAGACACACAGGAATTACTTAGTTGTTAGCTACACAGTGTTTATATGTATCAAAACTTATCACTTTATACCACCAATACACATATGATTACATTTGTTGGTTAGTTATAAAAACCTCCTTTAATATTCAACTCAGAGACCCAAGGGAATTCAAGCGTCAGACACCCAAGTAATCCAGTTGATTAACTGTATCAGTATTTCTCTAACAATAAGTATAACTGGCTTAAAGAAGAGATGCTATTATAGGGGTACTAGCAGCCAATACATACCTTACATTACAAAATACAGTCCCTTTATACTTATCACAACAAATTCTATGCTAGGATAAAAATTTAACTTAGCACATCTTTTTAAATGTTCTTGTTACATTTATTTATTTATTTATTTATTTGTTTATTTATTTATTTACTGTATGTGCATATGTGTCTCAAAGGTACACACACGTACTCCCATGGCACCGAATGTGCATAGCAGGGGACACTTGTAAGAGTTAGTTCTTTCCTAATATGTGACTCTCGGGGATCTAACTCAGGTCATCAGGCTTGTTGCAGATCTCTTTACCCAGTGATCCATCCCACAGGCCCAATGAGCATATCAATACAAAATGTAGAAAAACACAAATTTGTAGAAATCCAAACTGTTTGCAAATAAATCCCTGTGGACTCTGAGAATGTACTTTGTTAGTTTGTTTTTACTTTGTGCATTTCTTCAAATGTTAGCATACAGTTATACAAATTCATGGAGCAACCACCTTGGAAATAATTGAAATATGCCTTGATGCCTTGGTGCATAGAGACTAAATAAAAGAGAAAGGTACACTGAGGTATGGGGAGAGATAAGGACAAGTGTCAGCAGACCAAGGTAGAATCCTTAGAATTACCTAAGAAATAAGACAGAGAGAGTTAGAGCCCATATTTAGAATTACAATCAAAGCCAAGCTTTTCATCGGGAAAAAAAGGAAATGTTTCTATCTTCGAAGTTGTCCCAACCAATTCCCATCCTAAAAGTCAATGTTTGATGTAGACCAATCCTCCAGTACAAATGTGGTTGTTTGTCTTCTTCACACAGGACCTAAGTCATTTTATCTGTCAACTTCAAGCTAACATAAAACATCGAAAGTGTCCAAAATCACTTGAGAAAAATAATCTCAATGGTAACCATTCCCAAACACAACACGATGCTGCTTCTCCCAGATGCACAAATTTTATTTGTGATAAGAATACACCATGGGCCATTAGGGAAGAAGAAGAAAAAATTAGCGGAACAGCTAAAACAATTATGCAGGGTAATGGTTCCATCATCACTGTTTCCCTGGCTCACATCTGTGACTATATTGAATCTGTTACTAATTAAATAGGGGCATCATAGAAGATAAAACATCTGGACCAAAACCATGGCTGAGGTGCTCATGCAAACATTATCTGTCCCCCATGCTTTTACTTGACAAGACTTTGGGAAACGATATATATTTTTTCCTGCTAAGCAAGAAGTCCAAAGTGGGATAATTCCTATAAATATCTATCTCATCCATCTCCTTTTATAGAGCAACGTAATAATGTAAGGAAATGTCTGTTAAAATATTTTTCTCTGATAACTTAGCAAGCAAACTTATTTCATATCTACCCCTGAGGATAGCATAAGTAATTTTTCATGTTTATAATTTATTTAGTTCTAATCCCTATCATTTTTAGGGAAGTTCTTCTTTTTGCTCACAGCCTGATAATATGAATATATTAAAGCATTATCCATAGCAAGTCTGAATCATCTTTAACTTAGCACCAATTTAGAATGTTACTAAAGTCTATGCTACAATTTAAAAAGAAAAAACACAATCAAGGTAGTTCTGCTTAATATAAAAACCAAAAAAGCACATCCACGGTTCCCATTAAAATATGATCTAGACTGTGAGATCATGACAAGTCACTGATGGGGAAGAGCCAAGCAAGGCATTCAATAGGACTATGAAAAAAATCCTCAAGACATCTCCAGTTCTCCCCTTGGCTCTCACATTCATGTGAAAGGATACCTCAGCACCGCCTGCACCTGAGTTTCCTGCTTTATCTATGTGCTAAAATATGCAAGGAGACCCCCAGGTGATGGCCATGTGTGTGACCCTCAAAACTCCTGCCCTGAGAGCACAGTCTTCATCTGAGCTGCTCGAAGTAAGACTCACACACGCATGGGGTTTAGTGTTTCTTCACAGTTGTGTGTAAATGGCTAACCTGCACCGGTTCTCATTCTTCCCCGCTGTGGGATTGAGAAGTTTCAACAACCCCTAATGTTTTTGTTAGTCATTCCACTTGAGACAATGCAGAACTTCTTGTTGCCAGCTTTGCTTTTTAACCAAGTTCATTTCCCTCTCCACTTGACGGTGAGCATCACACATATAATTACATCATTCAAAGAAAGATTGAGAATTAGAAGGAAGGAAACAAGAGAAAAACAGTAAGGCTTTTAATGGAGAACGCAGAATAAAAGTAGCTTTGAAAGGGGATAATAGGCCTTCTGAGGGAAGGTTTTATCAAGCTATTAATTCACTTTGAATGAAATAAAAGATATCCAAGAGTAATAATTGTCTTTATTTGAAAATAACTAGGTATAATTTCTCTTCCACCAGGAAATCAGAAAGTTCATCTCTGTCAGCTCATGGTCCCCTTCTTTCTTTTTTTTTTTTTTTAATTAGATATTTTCTTTATTTACTTTTCAAATGTTGTCCCCTTTCCTGGTTTCCCCTCCGAAAAACCCCTTCCCCTCCCCCCTCTCCCTGCTTACCAACCCACCCACTCTTACTCCCTAGCCCTGCCATTCCCCTGTACTGGGACATAGAACCTTCACAGGACCAAGGGCCTCTCCTCCCATTGATGACTGACTAGGCCATTCTCTGCTACATATGCAGCTAGAACCATGAGTCCCACCATGTGTTTTCTTTGATGGGTGGTTTAGTCCCAGGGAGCTCTGAGGGTACTGGTTAGTTCATATTGTTTTTCCTCCTATGGGGCTGCAAACCCATTCAGCTCCTTGGATCCTTCTCTAGCTCCTTCATTAGTCCCCTGCTTTTGTCCAGGTTCCTGTGGAGTATCAAGAGAGATATAGCTATCAGAATACCAAGGTGATGGTCCTTTAGTGATCCTACCTGGCAATATTTGCTGAGACTCCATGTTGGGTTACATCTATTTTTCTGAATACCCATCCTGTACAAATGGCCTTTGCTAGTCCTGTCCATCCTCCACCAAGTCTCCATCCTACTTCAGGGCTGTGATGTCTCTGCTATTTCCAAGTGTGATAGGGAGGCTTCTGTGGTGTTTAGCCTTAATTGTCAGCTATATGGAATGTCAATCACCATGGAAACAAAGCAATGGACATGGCTATGAGGGAATTTCTAGGCTGGGTTATTTGAGATAGGAAAATCCACTCTAAATATAGAAGACATCATTCCGTGGCCTGGACTTTTGAAAGGAATAACAAGAAGAAAGCAAGCTAAACACAAGTATCCATTATCCTCTACTTTCTGACTGTAAACACACGGTGACCTGCGAAACTCTGCCACTATAATCCTCCTCCAAGATGGATGAACTAAACCCTCAAACTGTGAGACAAAATCAAGTCTCCCTCCCATAGGCTGCACTGGTCAGGTGACTTACCACAGTAAGGAGGCAAGTAACGAAGCTACTATCTAATAGGGACCAGGCCTCCCCTAGCATGAACTGTGAGGCCCCCAGGGCCCCACTCTACAAGGGGTAGGACACTTTGTCCTCTGACCCATAGCCCTTTCTGAATTCACCTGAATTCATTTTGCGAGACAAATGCCAAAGATGAGGTAAGAATGGAATCAAAGGAAAGAAAAAGCTGAAAACTTGTCAACTTCTATTCAGTCTTTCTGGGAAAGTAGCTCAGATTTAAGACAGTAACATAATCTGTCTGATTTGAAAACTGTTCTTGCATCATAAAGACTTGAGAAAGCAGTTTAACACAGAGTTAAAAGAAAAACATATTGGACAATTAGACTTATGCTGATATACTTAGTAATTGCTTTTTAAAAATGGGGGGTAGACTCAAGGCCTAAAAAATAACAAATACAAGTAGGAAAATCATTAAGAACATGATTGCTTTGGAGAGAAAATGTCAGTTTGACAGCAAGGTCAAAGTGCATTCTAGAATTCTAGCATCGTGCACAGAACGCTGGCCCTCAAGCCCAGGCCGCCTTTTAGGCAGCTAAGCCCTGTAGCTTATATGAACTTTTCTCCCTGCTCTCTAACAAGCCCAGCCCTGGCAAGATAAAAAGCAAAACAAACAACCACAGTGATTATGCATATCAGGAAGAGTAATTTCCTGGCTGCTCGAATGTTTTTGGAAACATACTGTGGAAGGTGATTAGTGGTTTCAGCACAAAATGTCTGGCTGCTTTTCACTTGCTGGAAATTTGAAGTGGAGTTAAGCACAATAACAAATACATCATCCCCACCAGTCTCTTAAGATGAGGACTCACAAAGCAAGCTTCACCTGGCATGAACTTGTACCGAGCTGGGCCTCCTCTTATTCCCCATAGAAGATAAGAATTGGCTGGAGCCCGACTCTGCCCATCATTCATCACCACGTATGACTGTATTAAACCAGGGTCTCTAACACAACTCCACACACAGTTCCAGGTCAATCTTATAAAAGACTGCCAAAGGCTTAGAGGCCTTCGCTCGCTACTGCTTAAATAATTACCCCATTTTGTTCATTGATCATTGTAGAACTTGATCCAATTTCTGCTCTCATTCAGGAAACTGACGGTGTCCATATAGCCTAAGACTACAGGATGCAGGGCCATTCAGGTTTGCAAAGGCCTAATGAGACCTCAGTTCTTTTCAAGCAGACTACTTTCTGATTAAAACTTGGAGTTTCTAGTTAAATACTCTGGAAGTGTAATATATCTGGCGCCTTTACTGTGTCTGCTCATCAGCTCATTGTGGGTAGAGCTCCTCTGGGCTCAGTTAGAAGCCTCTTTTTATTTTCTATACAAATGCTCAAGGCCTACATTGGCGCACAGTTAATTTGCATTTTTATGGGGATGAACCCATTTGGTATGCCAAGGAATCATCTGTGGATTTGCACAGGATACTTCTTTAAAATGCATTTAACATAATGAAGGATAGATTGCCAGATATTAAAGTATAGAAGTTAGTACAAAATATTCAAAACTGTGTTCTATCCAGACATATCAATCCAAGAAACAGTATCTCTTTTTCCTTCAATGCTGAATCTATGCAATCTGGACAGAATATATACTTATATAAATGTGCAGGGTAGGAAACACACATTTGATTAGCTCTTTATAAGAGAGAGGCTGTTTTGTAAAATTCAATAAAAAATGAAGTTATACAGAGTATTAAAAAAAATACTAAAATTGCCAGAATTCTTCAACTGGTATAGAAACTCCCTCACAGAAGGTTGTATTGAGAACTAACCTCAAAGCAAGGTAGACAGATTTAGCAGAGATTGGTGTGAGTCTCTTGCAGAATCGACAGAGAACTGTGAGCCTAGTGGTGACTGAGTGCTGGAGATGGAACAATTGGTCCAAGAACGAAGACAGAATTAACTCCAAGGAACACCTACGCAGAGTGCTCTGTCTGAGAGGAAAGCACTGAAGGGTGGAGGAGGTATTTGAAAGATTGGAACATATTTTTGAGATTTTTAAAAAACTTAAACAGAGCAGAATTGTTCATTTTTAAGCTTAATTTTTGTTGTGTTTTTTTTTAATTTGCTTGTTGCTTTGGTGTGTGTGTGTGTGTGTGTGTGTGTGTGTGTGTGTGTGTGTGTGTTCATGTGCACAGCACGTGTTTAGACCTCCACACTCCCCATTTAAATAATTCTCAGGGTACGGGTTCCTTGTCACTGAGGCAGTGGCCTGAGGATAAGCAGTCTTACAATCACCTAGAAGGCTGTTAAAAGTTCACAGGATTGGACCTAACCCCAGATTTGCTGAATCAAAATTTGTGTTTTCTAACAAGATCCCTAGGTGACTCCTATGCGTGTGAAGATCGGAAGCATGCTGGTCTAATGCTGTTTGCTGGTATTTTTGATTCTTCAAAAGCTGTATTTAAAACCACTTATTTTCTAAATGATGTTATATCTCTTTGAAAAACAGACTTCGATTGTGGTTCTCCTTGTCAAAATCTTTCAGCAATCTCCCCACATTTAAACTTAGCCCTAAAGGTATCCCAGAACCTAACCTTTATATGTCTTTTCTTCTCTTGGGTTATACAGAAGTGATCTCTCTCTCTCTCTCTCTCTCTCTCTCTCTCTCTCTCTCTCTCTCTCTCTCTCTCTTCCTCATCATCATCATCACCACCATCATCATCCGTGCATAGAAGAATTGGTCTTTCCAAGACATAAACAATATCATTACAACCACAATTCCTCTCCAACTTATAATTATGTTCTCTCATCATCAGCTCCACAGAATAAAGTCTGGTGTCTTAGCACATTAATTAAATCCGGAGTCGAACCTCTGTGGAGACAGATCTAGCTTCTTTTCTAATGCCTCTTCTCCTGAACTTAACCTACAGTGCTAACAAACTGCTTCACTCAGAGTTTCTTTAATGCCAAGAACCTCATCTATGTCTGCCCTTTATAAATATCCTGATTGCTTAAAGATACTTCCTGACCCTAATCCATGTTATACAGGGATAAAAGGAAATCTCCTTTCCATTCCATAGTCAAGTTTAGAGACAGTTCCTCCAAAAACCTTTGTTTACCTTACAAACTGTGGTGAACTACCTTTCTTCTCAAAACTTCTACTGCCTGTGTGAGTTAGGATGCTTTCGTTGATACAAACCAGAGTATCTAAGTGATTAGTTGAAAAGGAGACATTTAATTTTATCATATATTGAGAACTTCAGATAGTTGTACGCATCTCGTTGCAGATGGGTCCAGCTTTCCCCACTGTTATCCTCATTGTGCCTGTGATGTTTCTCCTTATGAAGAGCAAGATGAATTTCATCATGTCACATGGGACCTGAGTATAGAAATGGGCAGAGACTTAAGGGACCACCTTAATCTTAGTCTTTCTTTCATTCCTTTATTTTTTCTGACCCAAAGTAGAACCTATGCCTATCTTTTGACCAATTTGTATAAGTAAGAACAAAGTCACCAATGCCAATCAAAATTAATCACTCATATCTAGCCAAATTGGAACTCAGACCAAACTGAGTTTCTTCAGATTGAGGAGAAAGGGGTGTTATCATAGTATATTAACCAATAGTGATATCATATTGGTCTATAATATAGGCTCCAGAATTCAACTTCATCCAGTTTCCTGACAAAATGTAGTAGGTTTTAAGGCTGGCCCCACACCATTTCACATTCTGCCTATATCCACAGTATAGTATCTAACACCGACTGGATGAAGTTGAATTCTGGAGCAAATCTAGGAAAAAGACCATAGTCAAGACAGTAGCCTATGAAGGTTAAGAAAAGGCTCTTCATTCTTTTTTGCCTTAGTTTTCCCACCTATAAAAACAGATAATTCCTCTTCAAACCCTAAAATTGTTATAAAAAATCATTAGACTATGTCTGGTCTTTGTTATGATGTTTAAGAAAGAGTATAACTCATATCAAAATATAAGCCATGATTTTTTTACCAGCAAGTATTATCATGTAACCCATATGCCAGTAATTCGTTATGAAGTGCTCACCTCTGGCATTCAAATTTTACATGCCATATTGTTTTCTCAAGGATATCATAGCAAACTGCCACACACAATGACTTAAACACAGCAGTTTATCATTTTACAATCCTGGAGGTGAGAAGTCTAAACTCAAATTATCGGTAAATCTGGTTCCCTCTTAAGCATAGAAAGGACAGATCTCCCCCCAGGCCTGTCTCCTTGGCTTGACAGTCATCATCTCTGTGTGGATCTTCATGATGTCTTCTTTCTGTATCTGTCTCTACATCCAAACTTTCCTTTTCATGAGGGCATCAGTAATATTGAATAAGGGACCATGCTAAAGATTTCACTTAAACTTGATTTGCTCTATAGAAGTCCCAATCCCAGATGATATAATATTAGAAGAATTGGATGCAAGGCCTTAACATATGGACTTTAGGAGTATATAATCCAACTACTTATACATTACCTCACTGTTCCCTTGATTTCACAGAAGAGGTAACTGTACATTAATAACAAAAGAGGACACAAATATTTCTGAGGAAAGTCTCAGTTACCTTACCTGCTAAGTCACTATAGTTTTAAGGCAGTAAGACAAGTATATAGTTTAATTTTGAATTATAAAATAATTGAGCAAGACATCTAAAATAGCTATTTGTGAGTAGGAGACACGGTTAATAAAGTATGCTTACCTCATAAGTATGAGGATCTGAATTAAGATTCCTAACATGAGCATAAAAGCCTAGGCTTAGCAGCACACATCTATAAATATACACAGAAATGTATATACAATGGTGACATGACAGTTAACAGGCAGAATCCTGGAGCCCATGGTTCAGTGAGTCTGGCCAATTAGTGCACCCTGTCTGAAAAAATAAGGTAGAAAGTGATGAAGAAAGACAGTTAGCATAGGCCTCTAGACTACACATACATCTATGCACATAAATCACACCCCTATGCATAAATAAATACGTAAATAACTAAATAAATGAATAGGTTTTAATTACCTTCTGAAGGCAAATTATTTTTTTCCAATTTTTATTAGATATTTTCTTCATTTACATTTCAAGTGTTATCCAGAAAGTTCCCTATACCCTCCCCCATCCCTGCCCTGCTCCCCTACCCACCCACTCCCACATCTTGGCCCTGGCGTTCCCCTGTACTGGGGCATATAAAGTCTGCATGACCAAGGGGCCTCTCCTCCCAATGATGGCCAACTAAGCCATCTTCTTCTATATATGCAGCTAGAGACATGAGCTCAGTGGGTACTAGTTAGTTCATGTTATTCTCCTGCCTATAGGGTTGAAGACCCCTTCAGCTCCTTGGGTACTTTCTCTAGCTCCTTCCTTGGGAATCCTGTGTTCCATCTAATAGCTGACTGTGAGAATCCACTTCCATGTTTGCCAGGCACTAGTATAGCCTCCCACGAGACAGCTATATCAGGGCCCTCTCAGCACTATCTTGCTGGCATATGTAATAGTGTCTATGTTTGGTGGCTGATTATGGGATAGATCCCTGGCAGCCACAGTCACTGGTTGGTCCATCCTTTTGATTCAGCTTCACACATGATCTCTGTAACTCCTTCAATGTGTGCTTTGTTCTTAATTCTAGGAAGGGGTGAAGAGTCCACATTTTGATCTTCATTCTTCTTGAGTTTTATGTGTTTAGTAAATTGTATCTTGGGTAGTCTAGGTTTCTGGGCTAATATCCACATATCAGTGAGTACATGTTATGTGAGTTATTTTGTTATTGGGTTACCTCACTCAGGATGATGCCCTCCAGATCCATCCATTTGCCTAGGAATTTCATATATTCATTGTTTTTAATAGCTGAGTAGCACTCCATTGTGTAAATGTACCACATTTTTTGTATCCATTCCTCTGTTGAGGGACATCTGTGTTCTTTCCAGCTTCTGGCTATTATGAATAAGGCTGCTATGAACATAGTGGAACATGTGTCCTTATTACCAGATGGAACACCTTCTGGATATATGCCCAGTAGAGGTATTGCAGGATCTGAAGGCAAATTATTATACTGAAGAATTATAAAATAGTTTCATCAGTCTAATATCCTCACATATAGAGAAACTGAGGTCCAGATATATAAATGTTTTATAAATTCACATGGCCTATTCTTAGCAAGATTTAGCCAGAATACAGATCAACTAGCCCAATGTACTTTTTACACACTTCCTCTGACTCTCAAACCATAATACAGATCAGGGTTCAAGGAAGATGTCTTGTATTGGCAATGCAGATTCAGGGCAGGGCTTATGTTTACTTTGCCACTGACTTCATGGTGATGATTAATTACATGATAATTCACCCAATAAATATTTCTGAGAATATAAGCAAGATTACATGTCATGGTTAAAATAAAATAAGCCTTGGGGTCATAGTATTGACAATCTGATTGAATACTAAACGACCTTGAAAATGGAAGAGACTTCCTGTTATCTACACAATAGAGATGATGATAATTCTTTATCACCAGGTCACAATGAAAATTAAGTGAGTCCATGCCCACAGAGGACATGTAAAGGGCCTTTATCACTTTCAGAAAATGACAGCTCAGAGCTTCTGCTCTGTTCCAGGGACTATGCTAGAGACAGTAGTTGGAGATGCTATAGAGAAATTAGTACACAACAATCATACCATAGATGTCTATAGAATACCCCAGTCTGATAGAAATTCTAGCATAACAGTCCTTTAGCCAACCTGATATAAAGTCCAGTATAACACATCCATCTCCAGATTAACTTGGTAGATACTTTAAAACTATCTTTGGTTATATTCTGGCAGATTGCAAATGCTTTGTAGGGGTTTTCAGAGAATGCTGCCAAGAGAGTTGTCTTCTAAACTGAGGTTTCTTTCCATCTAGGTAAGGAATCAAAAATATTCCAGATGAATGAATTAAAACAAGATCACCAAAGACAGAAACGTGTTTTGCTACGGCTAGATTTTAAGGACACTTGGTGTTAAGTACCATCGAGCTGATGTGAAAAGGTGTCCTTTTTAAGGGTGAGGAGAAATGTAGAAGACAAGGGGGAGGATAGCTGTGAAAGCAAAGCAGACTCAATAACTGGAATGAGCCGTGATGGTGGGGATTTAACTTGAAAAATAATGGGAAGTCTGAGAAGAATTGTAAAGAGGAGAGCAACATTATCCCTCTGTTCTGGGTCAGCGATCAGCCTTACTTTGTACTTCTATCAAACAATCAAGCTAGAAAAGGCTGTTTTAGTATTATCAGTGGGGCTTTTACTTTCTAGTTCCAACATTTCCTTTACTCTGTAACAAATCTCTGTGTCTCCATAGGGGAAAAAAAACTTCAGTGTAATTTGGAGATAATGCAAGTGGAATGGTTGATGGTACATGCTATGATAATCCATTATTAGAACAGGCTAATGTAGTAAGGAAAACCCATTTGAATACCAGGCACCCAAATTGAAAACTCCTGTCCTAATTACAAAGCAAGGCCTGAGCAATTCACAAGAAGATGGCAGATCATCTGCAGTGGTCACAGCCATGTGCACTCAGAAATACAACAACACCACCAGAGCACGCACAAATGAGTAAAGATCTTCAGGATGGCACGCAACTAATAAAGTCAAGTTTTGGAATGGGATTTGGAAATCTACGTCAACTTCTTGGTGGAATATGAAAAGTCAATGAATAACCTTAACTTAAACCTGAAACCAATTCTCCCCTTTCACAATGACACACAATCCATTAGTGTGATGACAGACACAAATCTTTAAAAGGGAGACTTGTCTAAATAGGGAATTCATTCATCCCTGTGGAAAATTAGTAACAACAACCACAATTGCCAGTGATGTGGTAAAGCAGTAGCTTGACTGTTTCGGGTTTGTTTTTCACTTATTTATATGTATGTGTATGGGTGTTTGGGTGCATGTGAGTGCACTGTATTCATGACTGGTGCCTATAGATTCCAGAAGGGGGCAGCAGATCCCCTAGAACTGGAGTTACAGATTTCTGTAGGCAACCAGATGAGTGTTGGGAACAGGACTCAGGTCCTCTCCAAGAGTAGCAAGTACTCTTAACCTTCAAGCCATCTCTCTAGCCCTCTTCTGGATTTGGTGGGTTTTGTTTCAAATACACACATTCTGAAACATGTCTCTAGTAGTAACTTCCCAAATTCATTTGGCACTCTTTGAACAATACCCAACTTACCCAATTTAATTTTAATTATATATGTAGGTCATAACTTTTCACAATTAAAACTGCATTTAAATTAAGATCTATGCTGCTTTCTAAGTTGCTTGCTTAATTAACATTTTACTGATAATGACCAGTGTATCCAGCACACAAAATTACACCCTAAATTTTATTTGGTAAGACTTTAGAAAAGGTAACACCACCACATTCCTAAATAAAATAAAAAGTGTGGAATGAATTGTATAAAGTTAAAACTTTAGGGGAAAAATACTAAAAAGGTAAATATGAACCAAGGACTAGTATAATTTATCTTGGTAACTAATATATAACAATTAGGTAAGATTAACATTTAAGCAGTTGACATGGAAAATCCTCAAGGTTAGATAAAGTAGTTTGTCTCTATAATCAATTTCAATGTTGGAGTGTGAGTCTAGTATGTGTACTTAGAAAACTTGTGCTAAATTGTTGGTTCTAAAATGAGAGTGAGGAGAGAGCCAGTTATTTATGCACTGCGATGTGTTTTCTTCTCAATATAAATGACTCCCTTAAGGAATAACTGAGTTATTTTTTTATAGGTATCTCTTCCATTTTTCTCAATGGATCATCTGATATGCCTATTAGAATTATCCATAAAACCTTATTTTTTAGCCCAGACACTGTAATACTGCTCTATTTGATATGTATCCTATTAATATCCTTTACAATACTGGATTTTATCTCCCTGAATGACAAGGCTCATGTTTTTCTTTGTTTTGTTTTGTCTTGTTTTTGTTTGGCTTGTCTTTTGGGTTTTATGTTGTTTCTGCTGTTATTGTTTGTTTGTTTGTTTGTTTTGTTTTGTTTTGTCTTTTTTAGTCACCCTTATGGCACCCAACACTGAGACTTAAAAAGGCAAAGAAATGATGGGGAAAGAAAAAAAAAACGATCACAATCTGTCAACCTTCTTTGTATCCTTATCTGTCCAACTAATTATTTTACACAGAAGGAACTTGAAGTTTGGAGAGGATACCTTAATTGTTCAGGGAGCATTGGGGAACTATTGGCAGTTTCCAAGAGAAGCTGCCTTCCTTGTGCTGCTATTTCCAGAAGAGGGAAATTGTAAAAGAAACATATTAAGAGAGGAAAGTTTATTGATACTGAAAGTTGTAAGTGATGTATTACAGGCAAAAACCCAGCCATTGTAAATGTAGCAACAACAACATGATTTGGTCAAGGCATGGCCACAGACATTCTGCTAGCAGTCTTAATCAGTCCCTATTTCCCATGTCTTGCAGAGTTAACATTTGCCAGACAGTTATTATGCCAGGCACTATGATGCTAAATAGGTGCTTTTCTAACCAAGACCCAAACATAGGCATCACTAATCACGTTTTGATGAATGAAAAATGGAGACTTCAAACCATAAAATGACTGACTCAAGATCACTCAACTAAGAATGGTAGCTCAGAGATTCACATGCAAGTCCATCAATTCCAAAGACTATTCCCTTTTCTTTATGTATTTTCCTTCTTACCTACAAAAGACAATGAAAATATTTTAAAGAGTTTCTAATGCCACTTGAAATGTGGTATGAAATGTATCCTTTTTACCAGTGAAATGATACAAAATATTTTCACATCCCTGTTTCTTATAGATCTGCAGTGCCTTAAAGAAAACCTGAATGTTTCTTTTTTAATTATATATTATCTTCATTTACATTTTAAATGTTATCCCAAAAGTCCCCTATACCCCGCTGCCCTGCTCCCCAATTCACCCACTCCCACTTCCTGGCCCTGGCATTCCCCTCTACTGGGGCATATAATCTTTGCAAGATCAAGGGCCTCTTCTCCCACTGATGGCCTACTAGGCCATCCTCTGCTACATATGCAACTAGAGACACAAGCTCTGGGGGGTACTGGTTAGTTCATATTGTTGTTCCTCCTCTAGGATTGCAGACCCCTTTAGCTCCTTGGGTACTTTCTCTAGCTCTGAATGTTTCAAATGCATAAATGGTTCTTGTTATCTTGGCTGTCTACAAATTACAGAGGTGGGGCTATGAACAGCATCCCCAGAATCTGTTTTCCTACTTGGATTTGAGTTACAACTGCTAATTTGGAACACGCAATACAAATTAGCTGGAAGGTAGGAGAGGGGAGAAGCCACTATTCTCTAGAGGCAGTTCTGGGCAGATGTGGGACAGGTCCTGAGCTGTGTAGGCAGCTGGGACAGTGGCAAAAAATCCTTTGGAAAACCTTCTTCCATGCTAGATACTAAGACAGTAGCAGATGCAGGCTTGGGTTCCCTGAGATTCACAAAATTTAATACTCGACACCTGCAGAAGCGTGGTTTTCAAACTGCGTCAGCGCTAGTATTTCTTGGCTTTCTCCCTCTAGCTTGCTCTGTACCTATAAACCTGCAGTGCCCTGAATGAAAAACTAAATACTTCAAACGCATAAAGAGCTCCTGTTATTTTGGCTGATCTCTGGTTAGTACAATGAGCTAAGCCAGTTTTGGAATCGCAAAGCAGAATAAAATAAGACAAAACAGATTATTTTTCCCTTCACCGAAACTGGATTTTTCCCCTTCATTGAAAATGGAATTTTTTCCTCCCATAATATATCCTGATTATGGCTTCCTCTGCTCATTCAAGCTCCTCCCATCTTATCCCCCATCCAGATCTCTTCCCTTTTTGTCTATCTTTAGAAAGCAAACAGGTTTCTAAAGGATATGGATAAAATAAGATAAAATATGTAAAACAAATCTAACACATCAGAGTTGTACAAGATAAACAGAAGGAAAGAGCCCAAGAGAAGGCACAAGAATTAGAGACCTACTTGTTCCCACCCTCAGGAATTTCATAAACTGGAAGCCATGATATATATATATATATATATATATATATATATATATATGCAGAAGATCTGCTGCATATACTAGTAGGTCCTGTGTGTGCTGTCTTAGACTCTGTGGGTTTGTATGTGCTTTGATAGGTTAATGTACAAGGCCTTCTTCCCTTGGTGTTTTCTATTTGCTCTGGCTCGGACACTCTTTCTACCCCTCATCTATAGTTTCCTGAGTTCTAAGGGGAGAGATTTGATGGAGACACTCCAGTTAGTGTTCCAAGTTCTCTCAGTCACTGCATACTTTCTGCCTGTGGTTCTCTCTGTATTTGTTCCCATCTGTTGCAGGAGGAAGCTTCTCTGAAGGTGGCTGAGCAGGGCTCTGACCTATAGCAGGAGATCATTAGGAGTCATCTTATTGCCAGCCCTCCTTTGACAGAGTAGTAGTATTTGGTTTTACCCTATCCAGAATCCAAAACAGATATCCTTTACCAAAGCACTAAGCCTTTCCCTTGAAAAGTTATGTCGCATTGTTATTTTATGTCACCAGCCAGAGAAAAAAATTGAGGTGGTAGGATCAGGAGACATGTTAGCAAACTCCTCTTGTGCCAACCCTATGTCAAAGAGAAAATATCCTGAGATGTCAATAAAACATTTAAGAAATTGTATGGCAAGTTTTCCCTCCTTACATTTGTCTGTTGCTATTTGTGAGTCATAGTATGAGTTCGCAAATGAAACCTCAGACTCTTCCTCCTTTAGATTTTTCTAGATTGAGATAACCATCTGCTTTGACATTTTGGATATTTCTTTTCACTTTGACAGAGGGTTGGCATAAGAGGAATTTGCTAACATGTCTACTGATCCTACCACCTCAAATTTTCCTCTGGCTGATGGCATAGAAGGAAAACTGCCACATAACTCTGAACATATATATATATATATATATATATATATATATATATATATATATATGTGTGTGTGTGTGTGTGTGTGTGTGTGTGTGTGTGTGTGTGTGTGTGTGTATGTGTGTGTGTGTATTAATGATGACATCACAGGGGATGACATCTGGTATGACAATATAAAACATTTTTAATGAATACTATCTGGCTGTTTTAATTCCAAATTAAAACTGCCAAAATTGTGATTTGGTAGTGAACTCCCTCTGAATTTTAATTATTCCTTTTTTTTTTTTTTCACAAGACCACTAGGCGGTAGTTTCTTTGCTAGTAAAATATGGAAATTTTCTGTATCTGTATTTCAACATTCTTGGAGTTGACACCATGAAGAAAGAATGCACTTCTAATCAAAATAAAGACCCAATGAAAAGAAGTAGAGAGGGGGGGAGGTTTCTGGAGCCTGGCAGTGCTCACACTGCTGGGCACCTTCTGGACCCTGGCCTAACTGATACATTCCCACCTCGTGGATGCCGAACCCTCCAAACCGTGAGACCTGAACATTCATAAGAAGGCATTTTTATAGGAGTGTGAAGCAAAGCCTCTCTCACAAGTAACATTTGACAAAAGCTATATGCCGGAACTAAGAGAGATTATTTTTGTTACTGTTTTGTTAGTTTTTGGTTTTTCAAGACAGGGTTTCTCCGTGCAGCCCTAGATGTCCTGGAACTCACTCTGTAGACAAGACTGGCCTCAGACTCAGAGATCCACCTGCCTCTGCCTCCTGAGTCCTGGAATTAAAGGTGTGCGCCACTGCCGACCACTCAAGAGAGATGATTGTTAAGTTCATTTCGACTGTCAGGATTCAAAAGTTTAATATAGGCATTAATCAGGATGGAAAACAAAGGAAGGGAGGCTCAGAAGAGAAAAACACATGAAAGCTACACATGAAAAGTGGGGGAATTAAGAGACTAGAAGGATTCATTCATGGACCAACAGGAAGAAGCCAAGGAAAAGCAAACATAAAGGAATTGCATACCATGCTTGGAATTTCAAATTTACCCGATAGATACAAGACATGCATTGAAAGTTTTAAAAAGAGTGGTCACCATTAAATTTACATTTTCAAAGTGCTCAGTGTGTCAATAAATAAAAAGAAATGATGACAAAGAACAGAAAGGATATAATAATTTCCTTTCTAGTTTCTTTGATGGCTTATCTTGTCCCGTCTCCTATTTCCTCCTGTCACATAAGGCCTTCTCTCAGCTTTTGCATCCCCTTAGATTCTTTTAGACAAAGGTTGTGAGTGTATTGTGAGAACTAAGCAGGAAGGATAAGAGATGATGTAATGCCCATTTCTGCGGGGTGGACTAGCTCTGTGTCATTCGGGGACCAGGGGAAACAGATTTACCCTTTACTTTGTAAAGGGCTGAAGTGATGAGATTTTCAAATGTAAGGCATGACTTACAGATGTGCAGGCATGGTTATGGGAGCCAAGAGACCATAGAAGCAACAAGGGACTATCAACAGCAGGAAAGAGGAAAGCACAGTGTTATAAGCCAATGAAAAGTAGAGCGTGGAAAAAGAGCCACCTAGGAAAAGTTATGGCCACAAAAGAATAGTCATTGCTGCCAGGCTACCACAAGGATGGGAGAAAGGTTTGGAATAAATGCCTGATTCCTCTTTTTTTCTCCTGTTCCCTCATTTACCAGTGTCTCTCTTTGGCCAAATGATATGGGTCTAGCAATTATGTGGACAACAAAATGGCCCTTTGAAGTACAGAGTAGGACAGGAACACATGGAGACTCCATCTAAGAAGTAAGTTGAGAATTACAGAGTCTCGTTGGTAAAAACACAATTTTCTCAGCCTATTCTCTTTATTTGCCACCAAATTAGAAACCTAACCTACATAAAATATGAAATGACTAAGGCCATTGGCCCAAGACAATGCATTCAATACAGGGGAAACTACCTGAGATCAATATACTGTGTGACATCAGTGATTAAAGAAGGGGGCATATGGACAAGAAGAATCTAATATGGAAAGTTTAAAGAACCATGGGCCACGTGATTGGAAGCTGAAGATGGTAATGAATTTGAAGGTGAAATGAGCAGTGGTAGGCCATCCTCTGCAACATATTGCTTTCACTGTTTTAGTTTCCATTATTTAAATAGAAATAAATTCTATGGCAAGAAATGTTTGCAGTTCTAGAGTGCAGATTTCAGTCTACAGCTGACTTAGAGAACTATCATGTAGCTGGTGGGCTGGTTAGTTTCAGTGTTGATGGCGATGATGTTGTTGACGACGATGATGATGATGATGATAATGATGATGGTGATTGTCAGCTTGGCACAAGCTAGAATTATCTAGGAAAATGAAACTTTACTTGAGAAAAGTGCCTCCATAAATTGGCCTGAAGGTAAGTCTGCCCTTGAATAATGATTAATGTGAGAAAGTCTAGGCCACTATGGAGGGTGCTAGCCCTGAGCAAGTGGTCCTGAATTCTATAAAAGGCAGCCTGTGAGGACCAAGCCAGTAGACAGCATTCCTACTTCTAGGTCCTTTACATAAAGTCTATGCTGTGACTTTTTGTGGTGATAGACTGTGTGATCAAGACATGCATGCCCAATAAACCCTGTCCTCCCAAAGTTGCTTTTAGTCATGGTGTTTATGACAGCATAGAACACACATCTCTAAGTGTCTTTACTTTCCTAGACTCTGACTCAGTTCTGTAGGTGAAATATATTGCAAGTTATGATGACATCATATTCTATAGCAAGATTTAAGAACCTAGACAGCATACTATTCTTTGGATATATGTCACTCAAGGGTCAGAGGTCTACTATGCCACAAAAGTAACAAGTCAAATGAATATTGAAAATTTTCCCACTGTGTTTATCAATTTAAAGCCATCAGAGACTTTGACATAAAAATGTCTTGAAGTTCTAGAATAGATGCCCAGGGAAGATCCATTGGAGGGGAAGCTGTAGTTGATTATATAGTAAGCAAGAAGTATCAATCAGTTCAGGTAACATATAGTATCCTTATAAATGAATTGGATATGGAGAGGAGCAAAGATGCCTCTTCTGTTGAGAGAAGGCTTCGTCACATCCTAATTAATAATGGAAGTAGGTGAATAATATGGATTTCTCATAAATCCCAGAGACCTCAAAAACTACAGACTGTGAAAGCTAAGATTTGTCACAGAGGAAAGTCTGAGGGCTGGGAGAAAGGATGTGTGCTCAAAGGTCAGCTCCTATGAGGAGGATCTCCATCTGCATTTCTGAACTGTTGAGTCACACTAGTTGCTAACTCTGCCCCTGGGAAGGAGGTGCTTTGTTCCATGATAAGTGTAAGAGAGCAAAGTGGGACAAGAGGGACAATCTGAGGTCAACACAAGCTTCTTCCTTGAAAGGTCACAGATCAGTGGATCAGTCCACAGTGGAGCTGAAGTCCTGACAACATGAAGCCAAAGACAACATGGAAGTAGCAAGTGAACAGCCAGCATCATATAGCATCATACAGCGTCATACAGCATCATACAGCATCATACAGCATTACACTGTCCTAAGCCTAGGAATGCAGTCGAGAAGAGTCAAATGCAGGTGTCATTTCATCCAAGACACTGTGTGACACAGTGGAGTCAGTGGGACCAGGACAGAGGAACTAGTGAGGGCTGAGAGTTAGAACAAGTTGAAACTTCCAGAGTCTACTAAACTGTGCTTTCTGAAAGAATGAAGCACTGAGTCGGTGGGGGGTTTGTTGGAAGACCTCCCCCGCCAGATGCCTTGCTTGTTATTGCATATAGTATAATTTTCCAGGACAGGACAGAGCTGATGGGGGCGGGGGGAGGCGAGTCATGAAATGTTTTTCAGAAAAAAAATAGAAATGGTATGCTTAAATTTCTGGGGGAAATTAGAAAAATAATAATAATAATCTGTATGAGAGAAAGGGGGTGGATTTCTAAGACAGAAAGGATTCTCTGTTTATTTTTGACCTAATACACCAAGACTAAATACAATTATCCCAATTTCTGCCTACTGTTTGCAGCATTGTGCAGCCTTTATTTAATGATACATCAAAACACATTCTCTGCCAATCTTTCTGTTGCTTAGAAACAGGCAGTCAAGAGCCTAAGCTCAGAGACTCCAAAGTCATCATTAAAGGGCTTTGTGCTTTGCTATCAGTAAAATGCTAATTCAGTAAGCCTGATTGATACCCTCCTCTTAACAAGTTCCAGGAATGAGGACTCACATCCTGCTAATTTGACCAGTTCTCCTCTATTTGGCTCAGTGTGGCTTATGTAAAATATAAATACAGGGCTGGAAGCCAGTGACTAGGGGCACTTGGTTTCTGCGGGGCTGGTTCTCCTTCAACGCACTCCATGTTCTTCTGAACCAAGACAGGAAAATGATTTACCTACTTCCTGTATATACTGAGTGTTCTCTGCTCTGCAGGCCCGGTGATTTATTTTTTTAAACTCCGTAATCATCCCACATCCTTTGCAGTCACTTCTGTTTAATTGTGCTTGACTCGTGCTTGGAAATGGAAGGGAAAGGAGATACTTCTGTTGCTGGCGTGAGCGCATGTGACAGGTGCCTCTCCACAGTCTTGGGAGAGACTCAAAGAGCTCTCTAGCTGGGTCTGTTGCAATTGGAACACTGAGCTCCAATCTCCTCTGTTCCCTGATTTATTTGCAGTGTCTGACCACAAGCCTTCCTCTTTCTGAGCCCACTGACATCAAACAAGTTACTTCTAGGCAGTGTCTCCTCTTCCGTTGTAGTTCTAACTCCTACTGCAGCAATCTGGCACAAAACTAAAGATGCTCACAGCTACTGACTGCTCCAGGCATGAAGAGAAAGCAGCCTGTCCCATGACCAGTTCTTTAATTCTTTTGCATTCTATTGTGGTCGGCACCAAATACTGAAGTTTTCTCTATTACTCTTTCAAAGAAGATACTTTGTGGAGATGAATCTGCCTCTCTTTCACTGGAGAGCTCAGATCCTCTCTGCCATTGTGCTCAAAACTCAAGCAGCTCTACTCACTACCTACAACACCTCAGTAGAGAACATTTTGCTTGTGTTCCAGGCACCCTCATACTTTGACCACACTGAGTCAGTCTTTCATTGTAGTGTTGGTAAGGATGCTTTTAATATACTTCTGCCCAAAAGAAACTCAGTTGGCTCTAGCTGTTCTCAAATCCGATGTCATGTTTCACATCAAGTCCTTGTTTCAGTGAGAAGGGTGCTAAGGCAAGCTATCTCCTTGAAACCTCAGAGACACTGAACCAGGTCCCTTTGGTTCCATCTGTCCTGCAAAAATCTGCCTTATCAAAAATGGCCTTGAAAAGAGATTTAAAAATACAAATTTCCAACCGGGCATGGTGGCGTACGCCTTTAATCCCAGCACTTGGGAGGCAGAGGCAGGCAGATTTCTGAGTTCAGGGCCAGTCTGGTCTACAGAGTGAGTTCCAGGACAGCCGGGGCTATACAGAGAAACCTTATCTTGAAAATTTTTTTTCCTTGTTCAGCTAACTACCTATAAGAGTTTCAGCCAACCTTCTCCACATCTTCCTCCTCTACCCACTTTCTTTCCATGTTCTCACAGATGGAGCTGTTCTAACACAACACTGCCATGCTGAGCCCTATGCTGTCACTTGCTGCATAAATGATACAGACTAGCACACTCTTCTCCTAGGTTTCCTTGAGTGATTTTGGTGGCTTCTTGTTTGAGACATTTCCATGATTATTCATTAGTATTCTCATATGGGAATTATTAGGAAACTCTTTCCTCATGGTGCTTAAATGATCAACTGGGAAGCAGTTGGCCACTGGCAGGCAGGGTGCCTTCTAAACTCACACTAAAAGTCTCAGAGCTGGGAACGTGCAAGGATTTTATATCTTCTACCACCAGAACACTAGGGGTTGTCTCATAAAGTCCTTGTTTCTCAAGAGGTAGTCCCATAGTCAAGGAGGCTGTAGAGAACATCTATTAATCTGTCTCTTATTGCCAGTGATACAGTACAAGAGTGGGTAAGTTAAAAAGAAAAGAGGTTTACTATAGCTCATTGATCTGATCCACTAGAGACAGTCTTCTTGCTGCCAGAGCCCAGAAGTGGTCCAAAGCATCACATGAAAATAGACAAATTAGAAGTTTATGTAGATCACTTTTCTCTCTCCCTCCCACCTACGTTCTAACCAGGCCTGACACTGCTCAGCTTCCAGCATCAGATGAGATTGGCCATGATCAGGAAAGCATTTCTGTAGACTCTCTCTCTCTCTCTCTCTCTCTCTCTCTCTCTCTCTCTCTCTCTCTCTCTCTCTCTCTCTCTCTCTCTCCCTATACAACCACCTATATTCAAGAAAGATCTACAATATACCTTATTCTACTATCCTCCTTAAAGCCTAATTTAGACCCCATAGTTAAATTTTTATCAACTTAATACCTCACAATAGTTATTAAACTTTAGCATGAGTTGCAGAGAACACAAACTATGTTTAAACCATAGCAACTCTGGCCTTGAGTACTGGGTATCTAAAAAGACTATTTCATACCATAGCTGTATGGAATGATTTGCCCTAGCCCTTCAGCCCTTCCCTGACACAAACTGACAGGTTCCCTCTCAAACTCATCTGTGTTAAGAGCCCATAAAGTGGACTGGAGAGTGTTCAAAGAGATCACACATCACACAAGCTCCCTGCACTCTATCCTAGAATGTATTGAAGTGCAGACAGTCTGAAGTTGAACTTTTTTGAATGAGTTTAAGAGCACAACATACCCCAGAATGAAATCAGACCTTAAATGTACATTACTGCTAAGACAAAGCAAACAGGCTCTTGGGCTTGAACATGTAAAGCTGAGAAATTGAAGAAACACTAGAAAGATTTAGGCCATTTCTTCTATAATATCACAGTTCCACACAATTTGTGGAATATGTAATTCTGTGTGGTTGTGTGTGTGTGTGTGTGTGTGTGTGTGTGTACCTGTGTGTATACACATGTATATGTGTATACAAGTGTGTGTTCTAGCAAGAAATCGCAGAAAGAAAGGGAGCTTCTGCCTCTGAGTTGGAAACAATTTCAACCTTAGTATACAGAAGATACATAATGAATAAATTTCTTCTAATGGCCTTGGTAATGGGAACAATTCATCATTTCATTACCCAGTTCATATGCAGAGGCCCAATGAGCAAAAAGATGGACAGGCAAAATTCATTTATCCCTATCTCATCTCTGAGTTAAGAAAGAGGCAATAGCAATACACATTACTAATACACAGAATATATGCGACAACAGCTGAAACAGAGTTGAGTCAAAAACATATAGGAGAGAATGCTAGGATTTCTACCTAAAGCTATATGTTGGTTCAATTCTAAATCAACATTTAGCTTTGAGTAGATACAAATAATAGTAAGAAAATAAATATATATATTTCTCAGACAGGGTCTCTACACAATTCCACGATAAACACAGACAGCAGCAGGAGTGTCTTATTTGATAAGGAATGCCCTATTTGAAGAGTCAAGGCCAACTACCTTCATAGAAAAAAAAGAAGATTCCCCCTTTGAGTTGAGCAGATGTGACCTCGATGTCTCCAATGCATTAATACTTCAGTGTAAATCTGATGACCTCATCTCCCCACAGTCCATGATTAATTCTATTTATAAAATACAGCTCATCAGATCAAAGTTAATCCTTTTCATGCTAGGCCGGGGGTGCTAGTGATGGGACACTCTGTCAAAGGGTTTGAAACTAAATCAGGCTGTAGTCCTTCATCAGGGATTAGTACACTGGGCCTTTGCCTTACAGTGGAGAGATTAAAGGACTCTGGGATACAAGAACATGTAAAGCCTTTTTCTTACACTCTGCTTCAATTTCTGAATTGCCTTCAAAAAAACTAAAATTACTCGAATGTCTTTGGCTTGTATTTGTATTTGCTGAACCACTCAATAGCACACACACACACACACACACACACGCACACACACACACACACACACATACTGCTTATGGATTCTTTGTCTTCGAAAAAAAACTCTTCCAAAAGATAAAAATGTGACAATTCACTGAATGTGTCTAGAATTTTAAACTTATGACTTTTAGGCCAGCAAGATGGCTCAATGGGTAAAGACTTCATCTGCCAAGCTTGAGAGCCTTGAGTTCAACCTCAGAGACCCACATGGTGGGAGAAAAGAACTAACTCCCACAAGCTGTTCTCTGAACTCTGCACTCATACCATCATGTGTCTTAGAGTTTCCATTTATGTAAAGAATCACCATGACCAAGGCAACTCAGAAAGGATGACATTTAATTGGGGTTGGCTTATTGATTCTGAGATTCAGTCCATTATCATCATGGCAAGAAGCATGGCAGCGGCGAGGCAGGCATGTTACGGATTGGGGGAGCTGGGAGTTCTACATCTTGTTCCGAAGGCAAACAGGAAAAGACTGGGTCTATGTAGCTAGGAAGAGCAGCTCAAAACCCATTCCTATATTGACACACTTACTTCAATAAGACCACAGCTAATCCAACAAGGCCACACATCCTAATAGTGCTACTCCTTGGGCCAAGCTTATACAAACCATCACAACATGGCTGTGCCAATCCTGCCCCTTATCATCCATTTGATCCTAAGTAGGTCATTTTAGCCCCCCAAAACTTATTTTTTTCTTCACTGAGATAGCACTGCAATAGTGAGTCGTGGGGTTATTATAAAGATGAAATAACTTAACACATAAATTATTTAGAGTACCAGTCACCCATTTCCATTTCAACTCGGGGCAAAAATGCTATAGCCTGAATATACATTATACACATTACAAAAGAAAGAAGTTAATTTCAAGTATTTTCTGCCCTTCAGCACAGTTCTGTTTGACTAGTTCCTCTAATTTCCTTTCACAGTCAGGTCTCAATATGGTTAATATTAGGTCTCTATAGCATAAAACTTTTGCAGCATTAATACCCTTGAACTTAATGACTCTCATGAGTAACTTGTGAACTGAATGCTGATCTAAGGTCTCTAATTTTCCAATGTGCAAACGAGGTCATATTAACAGAAATAGCTCAAATTTCACTGGGTCATGATTCCACTTGTCCACCACATTCCCAGCCTCCCAAAGCATCTCCCGTCACTAAGGACTCAGGAGGTCACAGTGTGAGTCATAAAGTGCTCACAGTAAATCTGTCCCTCTGAGGTTCGTTCCCAGAGGCACCTTAGTCCTCATGCTAACAACTGTTATACCAGATCTTGTGTCCAATCTAAGCCAGAATTCTAAACTTGCAAAAGAGAGTCAGTATCCCACACTCTGGTCTATAAATACAATTAAAGGTCTTCCTTAATAAAAATCATAGTGTGTGACTAACCAAAGGGTTAGCTAACCAAAGAACTTAGCAGTTGGTTGAAATCCTAATCACAGCACCTAGTCATCGAAGCTCATCTTGCTGGTTATTCTAAAACTACCACTATCTCCTTTCTAGAAAGAACCAAGCAAAGTTGGGAACTCACTGATCTTCAGACAAACAACTTTTAATCATTTTTATATTTTTTTCCTCATAAGTGAAATGCGAAAATGAATTTGGAGGCAGAAAAATGCCATGAAGGAGTCTTGGTTCTTTCCCAGAAGCTTTTTAGATGTAACTGCCTGGAGCCTTTCCGACTGCCATCAACAGATGGGTCACAAAACCCACCAATGAGCCATTACATTATTTGGTCATTATTTTTTCTATGGTTCAGCTGGAACACATTCAGAAAAAGAATACACATTTCTGGGGCAGGTTTGCATGATAATTTTAGAGAGGAACTCAAACCTTTTATAGTTCTTTTCATTTGTCTATTTCCCATCAAACTGAAAACGAAGCCTCTCTTTAGTTTTATTTGGACTTTGGTGAGAGATGCAACTTGGCAAACTTGAATGACACTGGGCTGCAAATGGTTTATAAAACATCAATGGTCCCACATGGGAGTCTGTACATCTACTATTCTAACTAGATGGCATGGGCTGCGCTGGCAGTAATATGGACGCATGTACACAGTTATCACTAAAAGGCTTTTCATACTGTGACAATCGGGTCCCCTGGTGTTCAGTTGCTGCATTCATTTCCTAACTCATTCATCATGTGGGTGAAATGAGGGAATAATGGGACCTGCTTCTCATCGTTATCTGTCATTTAGTGAGGACACTCTGTTTAAATTTGGGGGGCCAGAAAATAAGATAAATAAGAGGCTTGTCAGTCCCAACATCTGACAGTGTCAGTTCCCCCTGAGCCCTAATGTCACTCAGACACCATATCACAATAGACCGACGCCGAGAGAGGGAGCGTGAGTCTACCCAAGCACACTCAGTAACTCCAGACAGACATGTCTCCAAAACCATTTTGATTTCTCCCTCTTTCTATATAAAATTTTAAGCTAAATCCAAAGGTTCTCATATAGATTAAAATAAATTCCATACCTTTTGACTAATGCATCTTCGGTAACTCATTCTGCAAAAAAATCAGAAACATATATAATTATAATTATTCAAGAATGTTTTATTGTGATTCTAAAGTAGTGAAAAATCAGAAACATTCTAAATTTCATTAAATGTAGATTACCTAACTAATTGTACTATGGAACTCATCATACACAATATTATGAAAACTATTTAATTATAAGCTCAACTACATCAAGCAAAAAGTCAGGTCAAAAATAATATATATCTTCCATTGCTAATTACAAAAAAGTATTAGTAATTATTCTCTCTATGCAGAATTTTAAATGATTCTTTTAAATAAAACTAAAGAGAGGCTTCATTTTCAGAAATGATTAAATTTTAAATGATTCTTTCTCTTCATTTTTATCTTTAGATATTTCACCACTAAATACAAAGAAAAAGCTTTTGCTGCAATAAATAACATTTTTAAGAATTCAATAGTGATAAAACAGCTTCCTGGTTTATAATTACACTGACTGAGCTTCTTCAATACACAAGAAAATAAAAAGTAAAGTTTAGAATAAAAGAAGTTACCAACACTTAGGACCCAAGTCACAAATTAACTGATAAAATGAAAAGAGGATGAAGATAGTTACATGCTTAGTGAAAAGCCTTATGGTTCATTCTCATCTCCAATCAGAATATGCTTCCTCACACTCTGGCTACATGCCAATCCAGGCCTTCTGCATATCATTTCCCATTATTGAATGTTCATTTATTGTTTCCTTTGCTCTCCCTATATCATACAACTTCTCCATGGCTTTCGAAGACAGTGAGAACCAAGATAGATTCCTTCCTGCTTTGTTGGAATTTAATTGTTCAATTATTGCAGTCATACCACAAGGTAAATTACTCGTGCACTGTTTACCAGTTACAAAACTGAGCTTGAGAGAGCGGATGTTATTTATGGCAACCATATAAGAGAGCTAAGACTCAACCAAGGGCCACTCATTTCCTGTAACCAAGGTTTTTTTGTTTTGTTTTGTTTTTGTTTTTTGCTTTGGACTCTACCAATAGTTTGTGAATATTTTTCAACAGTGTTGATCACCTTTTCAAATAAAATCATTTTGTCCTGTTTCATCAGTTCGAATAAACACTTGACATTTTAGCACACCTGAAAACAAGACACATCCTAAAGTTTCTATCAGCAAGGAAGTAGAAGTGATGGAGTTTGGGAAGCCTGCACATTTTCACCCACCCTTGCAAAGACAGTGCCGATGTCTTACAAGAAAGTATCAGATAAGGTAGCTGAAGAAATGCCGCCTCACCTGTGTTTTCCTGGCACAGAGGATGGCATATAAGAGAACACAGACATTCGAGAGTCAGACTCCACTGGAAAGGTTTAGAAACACTGTAAGCAATTTATATTATTTCTATGCTTAAATTAGTACTCTCGTTAAGTGAAAAAAAATTATTAAACTCAAGTAAGAAAACATTATGCCATGGGTATAGTAGAATAAAATTGGTACATCTTCCATACATAGACTCTTAGATCCACTGTAATGTGAAACAACCATGTCTTGGTTACTTTTCTGTTGCTAAGACAAAATTCCCTGACCAAAAACAATTTAAAGAAGAGAGGGGCCATTTACACTGGCTTATTGCTCAGGGGGTTAAGAGTCCATCATGGTAGCAATAGCAGGAAATTGTCAAACACAAACAGGGAGCAGGGCACAAATAGGAATTAGAGTGAGGAGATACAGTCTCAAAACCAGCCTACAATGACATACTTCCTCTGGCAAGGCCATACATCCTAAACCGTTCCCCAAACAGTGCTACCATCTTGGGATCATGTGTTCGAATATCTGAGCCCACAGGAGACATTTCTCACTCAACACTGTAAACTCTAACACTTTGGAAAACACTGATGACAAAGGAATCTAAGCATTGGTACCTTCACATAAAATTTAAATAAGAATAGTTTTCCAAGGTAGCTGGTAACACTCCTCTTCATGGTCAGAGTCAAATAATGTGGGCATCTTTGCAGACTAGACCATTGGAGATTTCTCAGGTATGTGATAGTTCATGGACTAAAACCTCTTGGTACTCAAATCTCCTATGTCAATTTAAAACTAGCCCCAATTAAGATACAGTAAGGTCAAGTAACTACATGAGTTTTAAAATCAAACATCTTTGCTTTCTGAACCACCAGTGATAAGCACTTCCATGAAATGTATAAGTTCTGTGCCTCTGCTTTCTCATCCAAATATTTCACTAATTTCATAGGATTTGACTAAATAAAAGAAAATCCATGTCAAATATCAAGTGGTATATATAAGCCTTCAATAAATGCTTTCTATTTAATGTGGGGAAGCTAGTAAGCCTGAAATTATAGGTTTCTTTAGGGACTTTGCCTCCCACCCACAAGAAAAAAAAAAAAACAAAAAAAAAAAACAACTGTGATCTATGATCTGTCATTATCAATGACAGGTATTTATTGAGCGTTTTTTCTACGACACCTTTAGGAGTTTAGCATCCACTAGTAGGCTAAGATACAGGCAGCAGAAAAATAATCACAATATAGGGCAGAGAATTAAGTGTTTTGGAAAACAGTATGTTGCATTCCTAGAAGAAAGGAAATTGCTTTTATCAAGGAAAAAAAGTTTTAAAATGTTCCAAAGAAACACAATTTGGGACTTCATACCAGATGCTACGCTGAAAAGTAAATGAGGGGTCACTGGAGTTCAGTGAGCATAAGTGACCTACTCAGAGTCATGTTTTCCTGGATGTTCAGTGTAGACCAACAGGAATATAGATCAGCATCTCTTTGGAGGAGAGTGACATTTTTCCTGAGGATGTGTCAAGTGTATTTAGCAATAGGTCAACTCAGAAGGGAAGTAATATCATCAAAAAATAGGATTAAAAAGCAGTAAAAGGGGTAAGCAAGGCAAGAGGAATTGGCTATTCAAAATGAGACTACTGAACTCATTGCACTGAAGTGCAATGTCAAAAAAAAATGGTGATTTAGATTAACTAGTGGAGAGTTAAAGGTTGTATAGACTATTATAGGCTGGGGGATAATTTGATAAATTGAAAATGTTCTATTTTGAGTTAATTCAAGGACAATAGCAAACACAGGAGTAATTAATTTGTGACTTCAGCCTAAGGGATGAATTAAATAAGCTGAATTAAGTAAACTATATTAACAATAGTGAGAGTTTTAAAAGTCACCATGGCCATTAGTTGTATAGTTTCCAAAGACCTAGAGCAGTTGGATTTTATAGTAAAGAATGCATTTGTCACAGAGTTGGAGAGAAATGAATTCAGAAACCTGCTTTGATTTTTTTTTATCATCACTATAATGAAACAGTTGCAGGATTATTAATACTGATGTCTGCTCAGGGATTTCTACATCACCATTTCACACAAAGGGGCTTAAAAGCTGCCTTCTGTGAGGTCCACAAAGCCTTTTGCATAACCCTAATACATGGCATGAGTTCAACCAGTTACTGTGATTTCAGACCTAGTTCTTGTTAGGCACTCACTAGCATCCAATCACAACAGTTCATCGGGAAAAATAGAAGGACAAGGGTTTTCAGCAAGCAGTTCCCCAGAACGATCTACATGGACATTCAGTCTCCCAAATCAAATACATTATTACAAACATAAGTATGGGTGTTTTTTAAGCCCATGAAACAACTAAAATTATACACAGAGGCTTCAAATGTTTGTTTAAACATTTTGTTGGAAGTTGAAAAATTAGGTCAGACACTGGTGGAAGCTATTTAGGTTTGCCCTTACACCTTTTAAAGTGATCATTGATATCCTTGGTGCCTCCAACCCCTGTCTACATTTTTTTAAATTTTTTTTTAGATATTTTCTTTATTTACATTTCAAATGCTATCCTGAAAGTTCCCTATACCCTTCCCTGCCCTGCTTCCCTACCCGCCCACTCCCACTTCTTGGCCCTGGCTTTCCCCTGTACTGGGGCATATAAAGTTTTTAAGACCAAGGAGCCTCTCTTCCCAATGATGGCTGACTAGGTCATCTTCTGCTACATATGCATCTAGAGACATGAGCTCTCGGGGTACTGGTTAGTTCATATGGTTGTTCCACCTAAAGGGTTGTAGACCCCTTCAGCTCCTTGGATAATTTCTCTAGCTCCTCCATTGGGGGTCCTGTGTTCCATCCTATAGATGACTATGAGCATTCCCTCCTGTGTTTGCCAGGCACTGGCATAGCCTCACTCAAGATAGCTATATCAGGGTCCTTTCGACAAAATCTTGCTGGCATATACATTAGTGTCTGGGTTTCGTGGCTGATTATGGGATGGATCCCAGGGTGGGGTAGTCTCTGGATGGACCATCCTTTTGTCTTAGCTCCAAATTTTGTCTCTGTAACTCCTTTCATGGGTGTTTTAATCTCTATTCTAAGATGGAATGAAGTATCCACACATTGGTCTTCGTTCTTCTTGATTTTCTTGTGTTTTGCAAATTGTATCTTGGGTATTCTAAGTTTCTAGGCTAATATCCACTTATCAGTGAGTGTATATCAAGTAACTTCTTTTGTGATTGGGTTACCTCACTAAGGATGATATCCTCCAGATATATCCATTTGCCCAAGAATTTCATAAATTCATTGTTTTTAATAGCTGAGTAGTACTCCATTGTGTAAATGTACCACATTTTCTGTATCCATTCCTCTGTTGAGGGACATATAGGTTTTTCCCAGCTTCTGGCTATTATAAATAAGGCTGCTATGAACATAGTGGAGCATGTGTTCTTATTACCAGTTGGAACATCTTCTGGGTATATGCCCAGTAGAGGTATTGCTGGATCTTCTGGTAGTACTATGTCCAATTTTCTGAGGAACCTCCAAACTGATTTCCAGAGTGGTTGTACCAGCTTGCAATCCCACCAGCAATGGAGGAGTGTTCCTCTTTCTCCACACCCTCGCCAGCATCTGCTGTCATCTGAGTTTTTGATCTTAGCCATTCTGACTGGAGTGAGGTAGAATCTCAAGGTTGTTTTGATTTGCATTTCCCTGATGATTAAGGATGTTGAACATTTTTTCAGGTGCTGGATAGCATCCCTGTTGTCAAAATCTTTACATTTGGGTCTTTACATCTAGAGTCAATGAAATTTCTAAACAAGAGCACTAAAGAAATAGCATTCCTAGGGAAAATGATCAAGCAGCTATCCAGAAATACTTAATTTGGGCATATCTCACCTGACCTTGAACTCAACAACAAAATAAGACAAAATAGCCCTGGCCAATAAATTAAAGACCTATAGTCTATACTTTCAAAGAATAAGGGAAAAAAAAAAAACAAAAGCAAAATAAAGCTATCATTTCACAGTTTATAGGCAAATTCCAGCATCCTAGATAACAGGCATTGGGAATAATTTTGCACACCAATTCACAGTGAGGTCTTCAAATTCTAAGAATGTGGAGACCAAAAAGGACCTGAGGATGACTGGTCTCATCTGAAAGAGAGCACTCATAGTTAGGTGATGATGGCAGAGCCTGAAAGTGATATAAAACAAAGACACCTTCCTAGAATTTAGGATTGACATCCATTGTCATTCAGGAGCACACAGTTCACAGAAGAGATGGAATAAGCTCCAAAATTGCAGCCCTTGCTGCACATTAGAGCCACCATAAGAGCCTTCAATAACACTAATAAATAACCACCACATGGGTCTTTTGTGGGTAGCGTGAGATGCAGACAGAATAGCTGGACGTTTAAGTGACCCCAGGTGAGTCTACTGTAAAACCAAAGCAAAAAGCGTGAGCCTGGAGTGGAATAGCAGGGAATGACAAGTTTATAGGAGCTAAAAACTGCAACTTACACTTAAAATTTTCTGATTCTTCTACTTTTTTTTTTTTACAGGGTGGTGGTGGTGGTGTTTTGTCATTTGTTTGCTGGGTTTTATTTTTTGTTTTTACTTTTTATTGAATCTCTGTGAATTTCACATCATGCACCCCAATCCTACTCATCTGCCCATCCCTCTGACCTTGCAACCTCCCTCCAAAAGAAAACAAACAAATAAGCAAAAAAAAAAAAAAAAAAAAATTCTCGTTGTGGAAGCTGAGGTGTGTCACACAGTATGCCCTTTCGCTCACACATCTTTTTTGAAAATGTTCATTGAAACAAGTCATCAGTTCAAGGCCTCTGGCTTCTACTACACTCTCAATACTGTATCCTCACTGGAACTCCTCTCAGATATGCTGCTGTTGCCCTGTGTAATGGGATCCTGTAGCTTTGGTTCTGAAGGACCAGACTCTTCATACACTCCAGCAGTTCATGGATGAAGTATGCTCTCTGTGTCAAATGAGCACCTACACTGTCTACAACCTGGAGGTTGCAAAGAGTCTGACCCCCCCTCCCCCCGAATAAACCCATTCTTGTCTAGTAAATAATGCTGATAAAATTTTTAAAAATTGAGAGGGCAATGGTGAAAGCTATGGCATCCTAATTACCAGAGCAGCAAATCTGGGACATCTAGTATCTCCACAAAGAAAGTACCAAATAAATATTTTAAATAAGTATAATACATAATTGGTAGTAAAACAACCATAATTTGAACCAAAATCTTTCTGAATTTTGTCATTTTGATTATTCTGCATTCTTTGGGAAGTTTGAATTATTGGCTGTTGCCTGTGTCCTGGGCTGCCCTCTGCCCAATTGTACTTGACCTTGGGAGTTAAAGGTTAGGTGACAAAGAATCAATGGCACAGACTCTGGGAGGTGAGAAATATACAGTAAGCTTGCTGCTGCAAGCTCCTTAATACCCTCCACCCCATTGTTCCCTAGAAAGTGGCTCTTCTAAACAGCAGTTTATCAGTTTAACAGTTTCCTGATTGGTTGGCATTGTCTGTGTCAGCAATCCCCTAGTCTTTCCTGTAGTCCTCAATTAGTTCCTCCTGAAGGAGATTCCTTTTCAGCTGCATGGCTCCAGGCATTTATACCTTTCCTCCTACAATTGGCCATTTTAAAGAGAGGTGTAGTTGAAAGATCTGCCACAGGATACAAGGTTCAAGGTTCATCTGAGCCACCTAGCTACCCAGTGGCAGTGGCTCTCACCTTCCATCAGGTCCCACACCCAAATTACTGTGTCATTATCACAAGATAAAAACATTTGTACATTATTCAAACTGAGTCCAAGATTCAACCAACTCAGAATAAATAATGAGAACATCTGTCATATAAAATAGCATAGGATTGCAGGTTTGATATTCCAACCACATAACAAGTAACTCAAGGGAAAAAAATGTATAAATGAGTAAAGTTGTAGTTATAATAGGGAAGGAGAGAAAAACGGTCATGTCTAATACCAAATCACATATAAAACACATGGGTAGGAAAAGGCACAAGTATCCTTGAGTAGTAGGCATTTGAGGGAACTTTGTTTGGTACACATTGCTGGGAATCCCCATATTATCATTCTGGAGGGAGAGAGACTTCATTTCCAATGCATGGCTCTGTTATGGATAAACCTAAAGCTGTTAGTTGATGCATAATTTTCTTGTCTCTATTGCCATATCACTCCATATAAACATAGACAGCATAATCAGAATAATTATATATATATATAT
>LR749989.1:311336-327404 GCA_902729485.2 Mus minutoides | reverse complement strand
ATATATATATATATATATATATATATATATATATATATATATATATATATATATATATATATATATTCTATTCATCCTTCTGCAATTATCTCTTATTTCAAGGAGAGAAATGGGAGGAAGGGGGAGAGAGAGCTAGAATGGTTGTATGACTTGTCTTTGTATTCCTGACAAGAGTTTATCTCAAACTAGATGATAAATATAATATGTGAAGGAATGATTTCAGAAAGGGAAGTGATTAACATTAACCATGAAAAAATTTCTGATAACTTACAAGTCTAGGGGAACCTAATGCAGATTAACCCACATGGTTGGCTCCAAGGCCACTGAAGAAGTTCAGTTCCATCAACCTGTAGACTTAAGGCTAGTCCTAATGTTAAATTCAAATAATACAAAAAAAAAAAAACCACTGATTTTTGTACCTGTCAAAAACTTTTATTCAATAGTTATAGAATCTTATATTTTCTTCTATCCAAAGTAAACATTTGCTATTCTATAAATGTTTTGTTATTGTTGTTTTAAAATGTTATAGAAATATCACTTCTAGCCGGGCAGTGGTGGTACATGCCTTTAATCCCAGGCAGAGGCAGGTGGATTTCTGAGTTCGAGGCCAGCCTGGCTACAGAGTGAGTTCCAGGACTGCCAGAGCTATACAGATAAACCCTGTCTCAAAAAACAAAAACAAAAAACAAACAAACAAAAAAAGAAATACCACTTCTGATGTTGCAAGTCAATTCCAGAGTTTATCTTAATGCAGTAAATGTAGGCTGATGATGCAAAAAGACTCTAAAGGCGGAGACACTTAAGCTATAAGGTCACAGATTTTGAGACCCTATCTTCAAAAAAAAAAAAAAAAGATTTAAAGTTACTCTTTCCCACCCAGTCAATAGATGATAGATAGATAGATAGATAGATAGATAGATAGATAGATAGATAGATAGATAGTAGATAGATAGATAGATAGATAGATAGATAGATAGATAGATAGATAGGTAAATGTGTGAGCGGAAAAGATGTCTGTAAGAATTAAAGTGCTTTGGAGAGCAGCATTTTAAGCCAAAAGCCAGGATAAAGCTCACAGATAAAAACACTTGACCTGTGAAATATCTCTTGCTTACTTTTAATGACTCTCTTCATCTCAGGAGTTTGCTATAATCACTCCTTCTTATTGATGTGATGGTAAATTAATCTTCACACTTTCAGGGGGCAGGGAATGAGTGCACCTGAATATACACTTAAAATTATGTCCTAAAAATCAATTTTTTCTTGATGGAAGACCATACATCAGTCTTTAATAATTCCAGGTCTTCAGTGTGAAATTTTATTCAGGAAAAAGATATTCTTAAAACTTATTTTGATGGAAATAAGTGAAATTGTACAATAAACTTGGCTCTTGTGCCAAGTTTACCCCTCACTTCATATAGAGACTACCAGGGATTCTCTGCTCATAAAGGCAGAAGTTGTTGGAGTAGGGAAGGACAAGGGAATGGGAAACAGAAGGAGAGAGAAAACAGGAGGAAGAGTCACAGAGATTATTGAAATAAAAATGGATTTATTTTAGTCTTGAAAATGGGCTGATAAAATCCTTCTTTCAACAAGCCAGGTCCTGACTCTAAAGGAATGTTTAATGAATTAGAGTCATACCTTTTCATTAAGTGGTAAATGTCTTCCTCTCAGAGAGTACCTAGTTATGAGCGCTCAAAACACAGTATTATCTAAGTTCAAATCCTAGCTATCACTGACCATCCAGAAATAAACCTTCAAGTTTATTTCTGTTCTTCAGTCTTCTTATCTGTGAACTGGCAATAACTGTATCTCCTTATAAAATTTAAAAGCATTTAATTCTTTGCCTCTTACCAATAGTCTCATCTTAGTTTCCCAGATTCCACTATTACACAAATTAAATGCACAAATCAAGAAATTTGATGCTAAGGTCCACATATGAGACCTTAAGGGAACAGGAATAGTAGATTGTAGGTAATTTGGAAAGAAAAGAAGAAAGGGTGGGGAAGTGGTGTAAGTTCAGGAGTGGAGGGCACAGAAGGGCATAAAGAAACAATAACTAACACTAAGGATTTTTTAAAAAAAACATAAGGAAACCTATGATATTATAAACTCCATATTTTTTCAAATAAAAGGGTTTAATTAGGCATTTTATGCAAGGGACTTTATTCCTCTCAGAAGGCATAGTTGACAAATAAAAATCCCAATATCAGCTATGAGAAACCTCTAACATTTGGTGAGAAGTGTTCTGGAATCCCAAGAATACAGGCTATCAACATTGCTTTTGATTACCACCAGAACATGGTAATAAGACTTAATTGCTGAAGAAACCACACACATTGGTCACAGAACACAGATAAATAAAGTTGTAACTGGGGCAGGAAGTATGCTGCCTGATGGTTAGCTTTCATAGTGCCAGAAAGTGCTAGGCAGGTTGTTCATGTGGAAGGAAGGAAGGAAGGAAGGAAGGAAGGAAGGAAGGAAGGAGGGAGGGAGGGAGGGAGGGAGGGAGGGAGGGAGGGAGGGAGGAAGGAAGGAAGGTCATCAAGAGTCTTACCTATCTCTGAATCCCATGAACTGCAATAACAACTGGAATTACAAGATATTCTCATGTGTATAATAGTGGCACAATAGTCTTGGCAGTAACCAATTGTTTTTGGATTGGACGTAAGGAGGTACTGTAAATCTGATGTAGAATCTACATTTAGGTAGCTTACAGGCTCCAGGAGTAAACCTACTATGATTACTCTGTCTAATAAGCATAGTATCAAACTGCCCTATAAATTCTTAGATAACACAGAAATGTACAACTTATCAAAAGGCAGAGAATGAATATCAGTAGAGGGTTCATCCACAAAAGGGATATTTATATCACACCAACTCCACAAAGCCCAGGGACCATTGTGGAAGAAGGAGCAGAAAGATTATAAGAGCCAGAGGTCAGGGAGGACCATAACAAGATGGAATCTTCTAGACATGATGAGACTCATGAACTCACAATATCTATAGGTGCCTGCACATGATGAAGCCAGTCAAGATTCTAGCCTGTTGTGAGAAAGTGTACATGAGCCTCTGCCACTAACCAAGAATTTGTGGATAGTTGATGGATTCTGGAGGAGGACAGGACAATTTTCTTTAAAAGTATGATATCTAATAGACTGTCCACAGTCCAGTGAATGGCACCATATCCAGAAGTATATGAACATCATAAATTGGAGTTAATGAATTATAACTTTTAAAGGGACATAAAGGAGATAGTAGTGGATATCAGAGGAGTCATGGGGAGAAATGGGAAGTAGATATAATAAAAACACATTACATTTATACAATTGAATATAATTCACCTAAGAAAAATAAAATTATTAATTTGCAGGTAAATGGGTAGAGGTAGAAACAATGGAATGAAGTATTCCAGACACAAATAGACAAATATTGTATGTTTTTTCTAATGTATAAATGTGATTTTATTTTTTAAGCTTAAGATATGTGTATTTCAATCCAAATAACCACAATTATGTAGTTAGAAAAGGAGATGATCTTCCAAGGAAGGGAAGTAAAATATGGTGTTATAAAAAATTAAAGGGAAAACTAGAATATGGGGATTAAATGGGGAGTGGAATGAGAAGGCAGGGTAAAGGAGACAATATAACAGAGACTCATAGCACAAAACGTCCTTCACAAATCCATATGGAAACCTATTATTATAGAAGCTTCCTAAAATATATACACATAGATAGATAAATAGATACATAGATGATAAATAGGAAGAAAGAAAGAAAGAAAGAAAGAAAGAAAGAAAGAAAGAAAGAAAGAAAGAAAGAAAGGAAGGAAGGAAGGGTGGAGGGAGGGAGGGAGGGAAAGAAATCTGATAGGTATATAGATAGATGGTAGATATAAATATAGAAGATAGATAAATAGATAGATAGATAGATAGATAGATAGATTTTAAAGGAAAACAGTTAAGAGGGGGAAAGAACCAACAATAATTCAACCAACCACAAAAACCCACCAAATCCATAGGAATTAGTAAATTCCTCTCAATAATATACACAAATAGCCCTGACTATTTAAGAGATGCACCATGACTTACTGGATTGAAACTAAGATGTACATCTGTCTCAGTAGATCTTAATGGCAACCCTATAGGAAGACCAGCAATGTCAACTAACCTGAACTCCTGGAAGCTTCTAGAAACTGAGACACCAACCAAAGAGCATACCTGGACTGACCCGAAGCCCCAGCAAATATGTACCGGAGGCTGCCTTGTCTGGCCTCAGTAGGAAGAAGGGGCCTAATTCTGTAGAGACTTGATGCCCCCAGGTTGGGGGATACCCGCGGTGGGAACCCTCTCTGAGGTGAAAGGTAAAGGAGGACTGGGGGGAACATTTGGGGTGTAAATAAATAAAATAGTATAAACAACTGGATAGGAATTTTAATTAGCAAGTGGTGTTAATTATCTGTTTTTACCGCTTTATGGTTTCCAGTGTAATCTAGTTTTCCTTTGTGTATTATTACATTGACTTTTTCCTCTTTCTATTTGCTCAGTTTGAATATCCTGATCAGTTTAAATATTCTTGTTCTGATTTTTTAAAAAAGAGGAAAGAAAAGGAAAGGAAAACTACGCTCTAAGTCATAGTTTTCTCCACAAAGCACACTTCAGTAACAGAGGCGCCCACAGACTGAGAGTCCGCAGATGGACCCTGCGTTGGCAGTCTTGACTGGTCAGTCCTAGCTGCTTTCCTCAAGGTGTAGGCACAGCTGAGTGCAATCACGGAAGTTACGGACACTCCCCGCCCCCTTCACTTGTTTAGTCCCTCCGTTCCCTTCCACATCTAGGCTTTTTTGGTGACACACACAACTCCCATGTGATGTACTTGAAAGTCTGTTCTCTTTGCTTCCTTACAGTCTAGCTCTACATGCCTGCTTCACTAAAATATTCCACAGAAGTGCTTAATCCCACACTTTCAGCTTTTTAGAGTCTATGTATATGAGCTGAAGGAAGTGACATGCTCACTTGTGACATTTTCACACATGCGTATAACACATTTTGATTACACCCCATCTCTCCTTCCCTCTCTCGTCTCCTTCCCTTGTCCACATGTGCCTCCCCAGAAGTCTTCCTTTAATTATGTGCAGTATTTTTCTCTTTTTCTGCTAGGGATGCATGCGTCTGTCCAGTGTCAGTATGATATACGTGATTTTTACTGTCCCCGATGCACTTTAAACATAGGTCGTTTTCTTCTAATTTTAAGAAAAGATATCCTTTTGTGTCATAGGGCTTTGATACTGGTATCTGGGATACTTCATAGGACTTGAGGATATGGCAGTTTTCAGAGAAAATGTTGCATTCTTGGCATTTTTGTTGGGGAAATCACTTTGATATGTTTCAAAAGTTACAAAATGCAAAACTACAGTGCTTGCAGGCCTAACTGACAAATGTTATCGAGATTTGACTTTGAACTCTGACCAGACAACATGAAGAAAATTTGAAAACAAGCACAAAGAATGTCTTTCCTCGATGCTGCATCCGGATGATTTTGGCAGATCTCATACTCGCTGCAAGAAAAAGGGAATGACATCAGCTAGGTAAGCTGAAAGCCTTTCTCTCCAAAGATTCATGACTCAGCTCTTCACTGCTAGATTTGAGGTGATGAACACTTCCTTCGAAAACTGTGACTTTTCTCTACTGCTGTATTTAATTAAATTCCAAAATGCTGGAGTAGTACAACCTTTAAGACTGCAAATTTAAACTCATAAAAGTCAGATAATGGAAAACTGAAGGTTGGGATAGCAATGTTAACTCATGCATTACATAAAGGTTGCATTTTGCATAACTAATTAGGCAATTTAAGCAAGGGCGATGCCAATGAGGTATTTTCCTTCCCTCACCCCAATCCTGTGACTATTTTTAACTAGCCTTTCTATATGCATCATTTAATAAGAGCCAAAAATACTTTTAGCATAATTTAGTGTTCGTATTTCCTTCTATGAAGTTGTATTAGCTCTGGGACTTTCTGTATTGCCTGGGTTGGCACTAAGGTAACCACTTTCTGTTATCTTTTCTCTGAAAAGAATGATTTTGATAGAGGCAAGACTATTGTATAGACCAAGTACAAGATTAAGACCTACTACAGTAAGACAATTGTGAAATTTCTATATTAACTTTATTGAAAGATTTTCCAAGAGAAAAGCTTTGGGAACTTCAGTAGTGAATTCTCACTTGTGGTGAAATAGAGGGGACGAGGGTGTTGGTGCCTGTCTTAGTTACTTTTCTTGTTGCTGTGACAAAGTACTTTAAATAAGCAACTTAGTGGAGGAAAGATCTGTCTTAGCTCGTGGCTTGAGGGAACATAGGACATGGAGAAATCATGAGAATGGGGTGGTTCTGCTTTGGTAATGGAAACTTGATTACATCTGGATAAATCAGGAAAACAAGAAGACTACAAGCAGGATCCAGCTATAAATCTCAAGACTCATCCTGCAGAGACCTATTTCCTCCAGACAAGTTCCACTCTCATTACTTACAGGCACATTAACCTGTTACCTGTAGTCCACATGTACTCCAGGATAGCTGTGCATGTTACCCACCACACTGGTAGATGACAAGGTCATGTCGCAATATCAAAAAGTTGGACACTTCTGAAGGTTTTACAACCTCCTTAAATATTAGCATCAACTGGAGACAAAATACCCAAGCACATGAGTCTATGTGGGATATTTTTCATCCAAACTACAATAGAGCCCGTCGACCCACGTTGGGTCCTACACTGCTGCTTAATAGGTATATTGAATGAAGTAACTTAGCTAACTTACATGATTTTCTTGGATCATCTATAAAATTGAAATAATAAACTTTATCCTGTAAAATGGTTATGAGGGTCAAAGACACTAAATGGTAGTAAATTATTATTTTAATTATTTAGTAGGGAATAGAGTTATAATGATAATTCTGAATATATAAAATATTTCCATCTTTCTATCCAAGTACAATGTACTGCCAAATTAGTTTGACACACTCTTTGATGTGGCATACATTTTGCAGCTTGTTGGCTGCATATTTTCTTCCTGATTTTCTCTGTGCTATCAGTGACCTTTTGAAAGATTCACTTCGTTGCTTACAAGGATCTCATCATCTCTGTCATAAATCTTCAAATTTATGATTTTTTTTTTGCTTGGATCCTAACCTACAAGACTCTGCCTTGTATGTGCAGAGGCACATACTATTTCTGATTAATATGCTCTTACCCACATTGTCCTAATGCTACATAATTCCATTTATTCCTAAGCGATCAACTCCACTAATGGGTATTATTATTTGAGGAGCTACAAAGTAATAGTAAAGAAAATGTATACATGTGTGGTGTTATTCTGCCATGAGACAACTCATAGTGGAAATTGGAATTTCTATTTTATAATTCTATGTTTATAATTCCTAATTTAACACCAGAGTGAAATATTTCTCTCAGTTCTCAAAGAGAATGGACAAAGTCGTTCCGATCAGTTGATGGCAATCTCACATGGGGCAGCATTATATATGTATGTACATATGTATGTGTTCTTTGCTTTTTTAATAGCATATGTCTATAACTGTGCGATGGCAGCTGTAATCTCTGCATCTGTCTTGAGGGCAGAGACAGCCATTTAAGTCACTTAACCACTAACAGGACTTGACATCGGCCGTGGATGTGCTTGCAGAGTACTCACAGATGTTAGTGTTCCCATGCAGATAGTGATTCTTCATTTATAGATTATAATACAGAAATGCCTTGGGCAAAGTTTTCTATGTTAGGTCACATGGTGGGCCAGGTAGAGGAATACTTTATTCCCACTAAGGAGAGGGTTTTTTGGTGGGATTGTGAGCTGATAAAAAAATCAGTCAAAATGTCAATTTTCAAAAACTAATAGTACTAATATAGATGAGTGATTATAAAACAATCCACGCCAATTCTTCATTTACTCGGGCATGGACCAGTTGGATGAGAAAATATCTCTTAATAAGCAGAGACTTATGTATTAGAAGATGGCCTAGTTGGCCATTGTTGGGGAAGAAAGGCCCTTGGTCTAGCAATGTTTATAGGCCCCAGTACAGGAGAATGCCAGGGCCAAGTAGTGGGAGTGGGTGGGTAGGGGAGCAGGGTGGGGGGAGGGTATAGGGGACTTATGTGATAACACTTGAAATGTAAATGAAGAAAATATCTAATAAAAAATAAGCAGAGACTTTAGTGCTAAAACTGTGAAAGACTAAAAATGGAACCACCTTCTAAAAAGGGTGATGGATGAGGATGAGGATGATGGCTTGTAGGAAATGTTCACTTAAAACAAGTCTTGCATGAGCCCATTATGTAATGTGCTTTTCAGGGTTCACCTCCCCTCAGTACTGCAATAACTCATTTGTACCATCACACTTCTCCTTGTTATAAGGAACAGAGTGAGTGCTGTTTTAAAGATAGAAAGTGACTTTCCTTTATAACATATGGAAGGGCACTCATGATAAGTGGTTTTAATTTTTAAGAGAAGGAATTATAAATTTTAGATGAACTTTAATTCCAAAGAAGAGCTAGTGGTGATCCTGAAAAATTGTTAGTCTATTTTCTCAAGGGTGAAAGGAGGCTTTGGACCTTAATGGTTTTTAGAACAAGTATAAAATACTTCAAGATGTGTAATTTCAATTACATTAACATTTGGCTTTTTAGAGTTTTTCAATAGGTTTTTATGTTTTGTTCTTTGTTTTTTCACAAAACGTTTTACATTTTGGAAAGCTGAATGCTGAAAACACACTCATTCCCTCAGCAGGGTGTGTGTTGAAGATGTGTGGATGTTTTATGCTAACGTCCAGCACAAGCCAGCCGTGGGCAATAGGATTAGAGGTAGCTCCATGATGGTTGAGGAACTGGAGCTGGATTGTAGTGAGTCAGAGAATCACTGGTGATTGAATGATATCATAATACAAGCTAAATTTGGAATACTCAGCACATTTGATGTGGCTGTGTGTTCAACCTGCTGAGCAATGAGAAGTGCCAGTCCAGAATTGAATGACATCACAGACCGGTTTTATCTTATAACTCTACCTGAAAATCCTCCCTTCCTCTAACAGGCTCTCTGATTTACCAAGACTTCCAGAAACATTGTCAAGGAGAAGGAAGAGGTGAGACTGGTTTTGGATAGGTTCAGTACATACTTGTGACTCTTAAATGTTTCAAAATTCATAGAGAATACGGATATACATTTAAGAAAACAGTCACATGGCTTCATAGACAAAATGAAATCTCCTATGCAATTCATTATCTATTATTTTTCTGTCTAAAGGAAAGTCCTTGAATAGTGAAGATTCTACCACTGAATCGTTTTTACTCTCAACACTACTGTTTGTTTTTGAATCAAGGTCCCCTGTTTGATTCTGCGGTGCAGGAACTGTAGGTGTAGAAGGCCATTTCCCTGGTTGAAAGGAAAGTAGGTTGCAGGATAGACACAGATAACTGACAAAGAAAAAGAAGTAATTCAACAGGGACAATGCCTATCTTAACATATTTTTCCTGTGGAAGGATTAAAGTTTATATGTGGAGAACAGAGTCAGCAGGAGCTGCGTGGTTTTGAAGAAGGAGGTAAATGTTTGGAAAGGTTGATATAAGGAATAAAAGAGAAACTCAGTAAAGGCAGGGCTGAGGTTGCCAGCTACAGTAGAGGCTGTTAGGATTACACTCCTCAATTTCCAATTTTATCCAGCCTCACTTAGCATCTGAAATACAGGATGGGAGAAAGCAATTCCTATCCACACTATGGTTTGCATAAAGAATTCAATGGAAACAGACTCTGACATTAAGGATGTTAGTAACTAAACAGATAACATACTTTACTACAGGTTTTTTCTGCTCAAAAGAGATCCTTGTGGCTTCTCATGCTTTCTTAACCAAATTAAGTGAAAAGCCCATGCTGTTCTTCTAGGGGGTAAGGATATACAAATTTTCCAAACATAGATGAATAGTAATATGGACCACCAAAGTTCTCATGGACCTAGCATGTGGCTGTTTCCTTGCTCCTTGTTTTTTGTGATGGAATATACAAACTCTGGGACACTAGAATTAAAAGCACTTAGTAAACTCCAGAAATCCCCCCACACATGATCTCATGCTTTGCCAAACATATTATCATTGAGAAAAGAATTTTCTCATAAGGTGATATCAGGCAGAAGACAATGGCCTTTCATGGACTCCACAAGAAAGAGCTGCCCTAAATCGAACAGTAGATGGCCTCCTAAATATAGACCACAGACATCACTTTTTCATGTTGAGTGACTGTAATTAAATACACAATGACTATGAACTATGAACACAATGACTATCTCCCCAAAGGTTAGAATATATATCTTTATTCTATCTTTAATATAGAACTGTCTCCATAAGGCATCCCTCACAGTGACCTACAGAGAGTGTCCTCAGTGTTCCTGCAACTTTCATCTTTGTCATGTTGTTGATAATGGTTCCCCAAACAAGGAACGGGAAATAAAGAACTAAACAGAGGTTATAAGCATCTTTTCACTTTGGCTCCTCAAGTCAGAAAACAGAACAAACGAGTCTCTGTACATGCAAAGATGATGATCTCTAATGACCAACATCACCTTGTGCTCCAGTGGGCACTAGGACACAGAATATCTAAAACTCAGATTCATGACTCATGTTCCAACTCACAGCAATTATTGTAAATATGCATAAATATTTAAATATTCAGTTACAAAAAAAAAAGCAAAGCAAAACAAACCCTACTACTGAAAAAACAAAGCAACTAGGGATCAGACTTTATGGAAATGAAGTCTCAATTATTCTCCCAGACAAGCAATTCATGATCTGAAGATTTTATAAAGAAATACAAAACACATGAAACTCAAGAAGAAGGAAGACAAAAGTGTAGATACTTCAATCCTTCTTAGAAGGGAGAAAAAATACACATGGAAGGAGTTACAGAGACAAAGTTTGGAGCAGAGACTGAAGAAATGACCATCCAGAGACTGCCCCACCTGAGAATCTAGCCCATAAAAAACCACCAAACCCAGACACTATGGCAGATGCCAACAAGATTTTGCTGACAGGAGCCTGATATAGTTGTCTCCTGTGAGGCTCTGCCAGTGCCTGGCAAATACAGAAGTAGATGCTCACAGTCATCCATTGGACAGAGCACAGGGTCCCCAATGAATGAGCTAAAGAAAGTAGCCAAGAAGCTGAAGGGGTCTGCAGCCCTATAGGAGGAACAATATCAACTAACAAGTACCCCCAGAGCTCCTTGGGACTAAACCACCAATCAAAGAAAACACATGGTGGGACTCCTGTCTCTAGCTGCATATGTAGCAGAGGATGACCTAGTGGGTCATCAATGGGAGGAGAGGCCTTTAGTCTTGCAAAGAATTTATGCCCCAATATAGGGGAATGCCAGGGCCAGGAAGCAGGAGTGGGTGGGTTGGGGAGCAGGAGGAGAGGGGAGGAGATAGGGGATTTTTGGAGAGGAAACTAGGAAAGGGGATAGCATTTGAAATGCAAATAGATATCTAATAAAATAAAAATAAAACATAAAGAAAGTGGGGGGAAAAGAAGACACAGCAGAAAAGAATATCTGAAGGGCAAGAGTAGGAATTGTAACTGCAGCTTGTTTTACTATTTTTCTTGCCTCCATGCTGGCTACCATCTTGAAGGGTGTCCATTCTCTGTGCAACTCTGTCAGGGAAGAAGTGAGGTCATGCTGTCACAGCACGGGAGATCCCACATTGTGACAGAAGGCAGGGATTGGATGCATGTGAGAGGTATAAAAGGAAGATCACAACAGATTTCTCTTCTGTGTCACCTAGATGATCATGGCTCCATCTTCCTCTGGTTCCAGGTGTCACCACATTAATCCAACTCCAAATAAGTACCTACTAACTTCACACTGGCCGAGGAAGCATGTCACCTCATGCCTGACTGAAATCCCTTTCCTTTGTTCCCTTAGATATTTATTCAGGAACAAGCAAGGGAGAAGGCAGTAGATAAATTATTCCTCTTTGAAGTTAGAAATCAGAATGTGAGACAGAAATTCATTTTCAAGTGATTTATTGAAGAAGTATTCCCAAGAGGGAAAAAAAAAAAAAAAAAAAAAAAAAACACTGAAGCAAGCAGGTTAGAATGAGAGAAGGAACAAGCAAGATTTACCTCAGTAGGAAACTAGCCCCAGACAGACCCCATGGGATAGTCTGCAGCATGAAAGAGGAAAAGATGGTCTTTTGAAGCTGTTGTCAGGCACTTGCTGGTTGTAGATTTCCCATGTGCCTGGGGACTTGACTTTGTACTGTAGAGACTCCGGCAATTCTCCAGAGAAGGCTGCGATACCTTACTATGGGCAACCAAGGCAGATGGAAACAGACTTGCCTATCCAGAATCTGCTGGGCCTCCAAAAATATCCTATATCTGCTCTGATAAAGAAACTTGACAGGAGTGCGGCCCTTTAATAAGTAAGAGCAAATTCACCCACTGTCCTGTGTTCTGTGTTCTGTGGGACTGAAATCAAGAATAGCCTACAAGGAAGAGTGAAAAGGTAGGATGACCTGAGGGAATGTGTACCAGCTTGTGGTGCTGTGGGATCACCGAAGATTAAGAGCTCCACATCAGCTGGTGTTTCTGTGTGTACCACGGGGTGCTTAGTGAAGGTAGCCTTGCACAATACTTACAAAGTATTTTGCTAAAAAATGTGTTACCAGGGGGAATAGGCATCTTAAGTCACAGTCCTGTCTGTCACATAGCGGCTGTGTGTTTGCTGGATGCTACACAGCCCTTTGGAATGTTCTTAATTATTGCCGAGTAAACAACACTCATGTTAGCAGAGAGAAATGAAAACTTTCTTAAGCCCTGTTAGACTTGCTTCTAAAACAGAATGTCACATTGGTTATTGCATGTTCCTTCACATCTATGGCAGATTCAATAAGCAGCCAGTTATCAAAGTGCTTTAATCCCAATCAATATAAAAAGAAGTCACTTACCAGGGTAGAAAATGGGGTTGTTGTGTCTGTCAATACTATAATCATTAATTATATTTGTATTAACAAATTATTTGATTTCCTCAGGCTCAAAACAATTCCCACAGAAGCAGCCCAGATTCAACTATGGTTTCACCACACTGCTCTAAGAACAGTCCAGAGGTAGCTGCCAGTAAGGTACTGTCCCCTTTCAGACACAGGTGCAGTAAGAACCATCAGCCAAAAAGAGCCAAGCTGCAGAGATGCTTCTAGGAGTTGGATCCACTATGGTGGGAGAGTGGGTCACAGCAGCCCTGGCTGGAGAGAGACCTGGGTACAAATGCCTCAGAGGAAACTGAAGCTGAGAATTCCTAAGAGCATTTGGAGGGAAGGCAGTGAGAATGTACTCAAGACACTGCCCCAGTGGGGCAAAACACAGAACATGAAAAATGTGCTGATCCCGGCATGGTCTCATTAACAGGGAAACTATTGTCAGGCAAATACTGAAAGACATCCCCAGCTGGGTGTGGGGTTTAGGGGAGCATCAGCTGAGATCCAGCCTGGAAAAGAACACTATGATGAAGCCTCGAAGGTAAACACAACCCAGCAGACCTCCCCTAGCTCCTCTGAGGCTCAAGAACAGCATGTCCTATATGGAAAGTTGGATTGCTCAGAACACTGGTAAGGGATGCAGATATCTGACTCGGGGATTCCTGAAGAAAGAGTATAGGGCATATAAACTGCTCTTAGCAAGGACATAAGCATTAACTTGCATGAATTGCTTACACTAGCAGCCTTCTTTTCACCTGCATCGTCTGCTACAAAACAGCAAGAGGCATGGGAGGACCTGCATTATATCAGCTAGGAAGAGCTATTGACTGATGTACCACCAGCCATGGAGGAGTGTTCCCTCTTTCTCCACATCCTCACCAGCATCTGTTGTCACTTCAGCTTTTGATCTTTGTCATTCTGATTGGTGTAAGATGGAATCTCAGGGTTATTTTGACTTGCATTTCTCTGATGGCTAAAGATGTTGAATATTTCCTGAAGTGCTTCTTGGACATTGAAGACTTCTCTCTTGAGAATTCTCAATATAAACATCATCAAATAGTTCAAGGAATTTAAAGAAAGAAACAAACAATTCATTGAATTCCAAGAGGATAATAAGAATGCTTGAATGAAGAATTGAGTTGGAATTTTGATGGGGATTGCATTAAAACCATTCTCAAAAATAAAAGAAGAATGTGAATTGGTCTGTTCTTATATTCTTGTACAAAGCCCAAGTCTAAGTGGATCAAGGAACTCCACATAAAACCAGAGACACTAAAACTTATAGAGGAGGAAGTATTGAAAAGCCTCAAAGATATGGGCCCAGATGAAGAAGTCCTGAACAGAATAGCACTGGCCTGTGATGTAAGATCAAGAATCGACAAATGGGACCTCATAAAATTGCAAAGCTTCTGTAAAGCGAAGGACACTGTCCATAAGACAAAACAGCAACCAACAGATTGGGAAATGATCTTTACCAATCTTAAATCAAGTAGGGTGCTAGTATCATATATATATATATATATATATATATATATATATATATATATATATATATATACATAAAGAACTCAAGAAGTTGGATTCAGAAAACCAAGTAACCATATTTAAAAAATGGGGTACAGAGCTAAACAAAGAATTCTCAACTGAGGAATACCGAATGGCTGAGAAGCAACAGAAAAAAATGTTCAACATCCTAAATCATCAGGGAAATGCAAATCAAAACAACCCTGAGATTCCACCTCACACCAGTCAGAATGGCTAAGATCAAAAACTCAGGAGACAGCAGATGCTGGCAAGGATGTGGAGAAAGAGGAATACTCCTCCATTGCTGGTGGGATTGTAAGCTGGTACAACCACTGTGGAAATCAGTTTGGAGGTTCCTCAGAAAATTGGACATAGTTCTACTGGAAGATATAGCAATACCACTCCCAGAAGATGCTCCAACCTGTAATAAGGACACATGCTCCACTATATTCATAGCAGCCTTATTTATAATAAGAAACTGGAAAGAACACACATGTCCCTCAACAGAGGAATGGATACAGAAAATGCGGTACATTTATACTATGGAGTACTATGCAGCCATTAAAAACAATGAATTCATGAAATTCTTAGACAAATGGATGGATCTGGAGGATATCATCCCAAGTGAGGCAACACAATCACAAAAGAACACACATGATATGCACTCACTGATAAGTGAGTATTAGCCTAGAAACAGAATACCCAAGATACAATTTGCATGAAATTCAAGAAGAAGGAAGACCAAAGTGTGGATACTTTATTCCTTCTTAGAAGGGGGAACAAAATACCCATGGAAGGAGTTACATAGACAAAGTTCAAAGTAGAGATGGAAGGCATGACTATCCAGAGTCTGCCCCATCTGGGGATCCATCCTGTAAACAACCACCAAACCCAAACACTATTGCAGATGCCAACAAGAGCTTGTTGACAGGAGACTGATATAGCTGTCTCCTGAGAGGCTCTGCCAGTGCCTGGAAAATACAGAAGTGGATTTTCACAGTCATCCATTAGAGAGGGAGCACAAGGTCTCCAATGAAGGAGCTAGAGAAAACACCCAAAAAGCTGAAGGGATTTGCAGCCCACTGGGAGGAACAACAATATGAACTAACCAGTAATCCCAGAGCTCCCTGGGACTAAACCACCAATTAAAGAAAACACAGGGAGAGACTCATGGCTCTAGGTGTATATGTAGCTGAGGATGGCCTAATTGGTCATCACTGGGAGGGGAGGAAAGGCCCTTGGTCCTGTGAAGGTTCTATTCCCCAGTATAGGGGAATGCCTGGGCCAGGAAGTGGGGTTGGTTGGTTTGGGGAGCAGAGGCAGAAGGGAGAGGATAGAGGATTTTTGGAGAGGAAAGGGGGTAACATTTGAAATGTAAGTAAAGAAAATATCTCATAAAAAAAAGAAAATAAGAAAAAAAAAAAAGAATGCTTGAGTGATGTGCAAAAAAATACAAATACATACCTGAGAGAAATAATTGAGACAACTTAGGATTTGAATTCAATAAGGACATAGAAACA